>OX454268.1:26829135-27125263 GCA_949715065.1 Periphyllus acericola
TACATTCCGACATTCGTATATATATATATAATCAAAACTAGTTCAAAAACATTAAAGAATCCTAAAATTGCAAAACTCGGAGACGATATACTATCACTAAGGCACTAACTGTTTAATCTGCAAGTCCGGATCGAACACCAATTTTTTGGCATAATATTATAATATGTGTACATATTGTACAATGTACAATGTAATAAAAATTAATGTTAAGTAATTATTTGTACGATACTCAGACTGTAATGCATTTTTAATTCTATATATGGACCTATAAGTTCTCAACACGTACTAAGAATAAAATGGCTTTTACATGCGTACATTTAGTGGTGAACGGTGAACGCGTATATTTATATGTACATATCACATTTACCAGCTTTATAGCCATAATATAGGTGTATTATAACTTATAAGAACGCGCTGTATAGTGTATATATAATATATATATACATATGCGGCGCCTAGACCATATTATAGACACGTGTACCCACCTGCCTGTCATTACAATTTGTTCCGCAAGTAGTGCGTCTTACACTCGTATATTGAATATACATATATACGTATATATACATATAATATAATTTAAATACATGTATATAGGTACCTACGTAAAGCGTGTGCAGAGGCCGCAATGTATATCCCGAGCACCGCCGTCCAACAACCGTGTAAATATGATTAACCACGATTTGTTATACCTACACACACACACACACACACACACATATATATATATATATATATATATATATATGTGTATATATATAATATATACATTATTTCATTATAAGTAAATTATATATAAAATATACATATTATAATACATATAAATTATATTGCAGTATATATATATATATATATTACGTTAGCATAATTGGAACCTCTTGTATACGATGTGTATACTCACTATACTCACATATTATAGTCACATGTGCAATGTGCATATGTATGTATAATATTTTTATATATATACCTACGCGCGCGCGCGTGTGTGCTATCCTTCTATTATAATAATACTTTGTGTACATACTATATAGTGTTTATACAATTATAATTCCGGGTATATTAAAATTATACTTATATACCTCGAAAATGTCATCACGCCTTTTTATATCTGCATTATTGTATAGTGGATAATCATCTATATACCTGCAATTAAATATATTTTTGGATATATGCAATTTAACGTTTACGGTCATACGAACCCGAGTAGGTATTGATATATATTTAGTGCAGAACTAAATGTTGTGAATACCTGTATATTTATGTGTATCATAGGTATATACATAACAATGATATTGGTTAAATGGATGATACGACTAACGGCTATGCATTATAATAAGATATTAAATTATGTATTCCCCAGTAGCACAGGTACATATACAAGTATGTACATGTATAAGTAAAATACGCATTTAAAATTAAAACTTATAATAACTATATATACCCATAGGCCATATGGCATATATTATAGTTATGGTCTTCGCGATGTTTAAAAACGAGGTCGGAGTGTAACGATCATTACTATTATAGAAACACAATATAAGCTGAGTATACATTAAGTTCCCCTCATCCACAGTTTATATTACTTATATGATCGACAATCGGTATGCAAGAGAACGCCAGTTTTCCGCGATTACCATCACACTAACTTGAACTCCGTGTAACTACGAGCCAGCCTTATGATTGTTAAGTGCGTAAGTAAATCTTAATAAACCTTTATAAATTAATAATTATCCGTACCAATACGCATTTATTTGTAATATTAAGGTCCTATATACCATTTATGCTCCAGCGAGCTACTGCGGTTAATTATGTTCGAAAGAACCTAACTTCTTCCCCGAATATCTTATATACTTAACAGGTCATCCCCGATCACGTTGAAGGAGTAATAGTACAGCTGTATGCGACGTAAAAAATATATTTCATACGCATTATAACAATATTATCACGTCAGCGAGACGGCGGCGCGGTGGTGACGGCCGCGTATAGTCGACGCGACGCCGTTTAAATTGATGGCATTTTACGTTGTCGTCGCTGAAAAATGAGTACCTACTGTGTACGCGAGTATACGCACGAGACGTATGTATGTACACCTCGCAAACGTGGCGGTTCCGGAGAACGAGTGCGTTTACCGTTTACGGCGTAAAACGTCTGTACCAAAAATATATAGTGTGTAATGAATGTGTATACACGGTGTGTATATTTACAAGAACGTGGGCGGCGGCTGATGCCGCAGAGGTACTTATATATACTTTTAAACGATGACGAGCACATTAAGCGGTCGTGCACTTAGCGCGTATGTACACATAAATACTTGTAAATACATATATATACTTAAACAGTACATAATATATATATACGAATGTACAGCGGGTATATAGACCGTCGCGCTGCAATTAACGGGATTGCCGTTTTAGCGCTGCAGCAGACATATATATATAAATGTATATACATCATCAGCTGCATCGGTAGCTATATACTGCACACCTACATGGGTATATAAGTTTCTATACGCGTATAAAAGCACGCGCTTTTAAATAAATGACTCCAGATATACACGCGTGCGTCCTCTTGAGATATGTCCTGCGATGTAAAATAAATGTGTGTATAATAATTCTCGAGGGACATCCGACAAACCCTTTCGATCGATCCTTTTTGCGTGCGCGCAGTTCTAGCTGGTATGTATATAATATGTCACCACCGACCGTTCATTACTCTAATGAACCCGACATAATACATATACATATATACTCGTACGGAAGTGGTGGCACATCAACTCGATTGCGACTTTCGCTCGACTTTCGACAACCGCACCGCACCGATTGCGTCATATACATATTATCTCCCCTATACACCCCTATAGGTACACACGAATATAAGAATGCGTTATGTATAATATAAAAAACCACGCGTAATATCATATTATTATAATTTTTGTTTTATTGGAGGCATTTCAACAAAAACTGTTATACGTATCTCGACAAATATGGGGCGAGCACAAAAAATTACGTTTCATGCAAAGCACTGCTACAGTTTTAACGGACTTATATTTATTACATATCTTTAAGCCCGCAGTATAAGAAGGGTTATATGTGTTTAATTATAGGGGGACGTTGTTTGAAGACTAACAGAGAAAAAGGATATTTTCATAGATTATAAGTCTGTTTAGCCGAGAGAGCTGGACAGTTGAGTCGAGTATGTGACGAAAGTTGTGGCCACACGTTTCGGGTTAAAAATTATGATTCAACCTTGAACCTAAGTCTGGAGTATAAAAATATTAGCCTACGAAGCGTATTATCAATAATATTATCATCATCGTGCCTATAGTATGTATATGTAAAATAATTATTATTGTTTTCGTGCACCCTTTTTGCATCCTCTCGCACGCGCGCATCATCGTCATCATCGTCATCGTCATCATCACAGCGGCGTTTCGTGTGTATTACATTATATTTCCCTCTTTTTCCTGTCGCCGCCGTTCGCCGTTTTCCGCGATGGGCGTGCGATCAATCACTACCGTCGGGACCGTATACGCGGCAGCGCACGCGACACGTCTATCATTGGTCGTCCGCTTTCTCACGCGCGGCAGACCGATTTCCCCGTGCCGCCACCGCGCGAACGTCGTTTTTCCGCGCGTGACAGATAAATAACCTACGTGTATATACGTATATATATGTGTGTGTGTGTGTGCGAGTATAATAGGTATATATATATATGTATATAGGTACAATCCTATCGTATACAAGCGCAAAGCCGCCACCCCGATGTACGCATTTTACGCATCCTTTTACATTATACTAAACACGTAGGTATAGTATACAGCGCGATTCTATTATCCTACGTTATTCTTGCTGTGAATATGTTTGTAGGACGCGCATATAAAATTATAATATATATATAGTACCTGCAGTGAATATAGCGAACAGTATATATACTCCTGAGAGAAAAAATGTAGTTTGTTCCATGAGACAATATAACCGAATAATCTGAGTAGGATTAATCGAATATAATCTTCATTTTTTTCATTAATCATCATGAAAATTAGTTAAGAAATTAAACTAACGTATTTAATACTACTCCGGGCTTGGACCGCGGTCCGCCGGTTGCCGATGACCGTTGGTCATTTTAGAAAGGGCTAAATATTAACTTTTATGGACATAAGATTTTTTAATATTTTATGATGATTATTAAAATGTTTACAAAACTTGTGTACAGAGACGATTAATATTATAATACTTTGGAAAATGTATGCATTTTTAAGACAAATTAAACAAATATCTTCTTACTAGAAATATAGAAACATCCCATCTATCAACTGTCTTGAAATATTCTTTGTTCATCTTCGGTTATACGTTTTGTCATGTATCATTTTATCATTATAGCCGGTTACAATGAACAGCTTAATCTCATAGTTAAATATTAAAACAATAAGTGATAGATTGCAAATGAAGAATGTGGGACTATAACTGTTCGTGTACAAGACTATGCCACGTGGAGGAAATAATTAATAAACAATATTATATTGTTACACATATTTGGGTTAAAACATCTTAAAATACCTACTATTGTTTGCGTGACTCAATAAAAATAGAGAAATTAAATAAATAAGAATTAAAAGATAAGATCAATGGTATATGTATTAACATAGTAGTTATTTGTTATTACTATACAAGAACGTAAACAATCAAGAGAATATATAATATATTAAAAATTTATCGGTTTATTAGTGATACTGTTTATGGTTAAAATATTTTATAATTATATGTATAATTATAGAAAGTTTGAATTAAATGGAATAATTTTATAAACAATATAAGGGATTAAAAATTGTATACTGTATAATATAATATAATGTAGTGTATGCCTTAAATTAAATTAGTTATACTATATATTATATTTGTCCTTGTATACAGTTCAAGTATATATAGTCTGGTTTAATTTAAAAACAAAATTATCCTATGTTTACGTAGGTATATTATAATTATAAATTTTTTATTAATGAATATACATTATTTATAAATATATATACATAATTGAAAACTATTTAAATAATTTTCAGTTGAGAGGTTAAATATTTATTGAATGTTATTTTGGCCTGTATTTTTTATTTTTATTTTAGCTACCAGTATAACTATTTAATTTAACAAATACAAATAAACTTAACATTTTAGTGAACATAATAATGATAATATGAGGAATAATAATAATAAATTCTAGTATGTTGATTACATAATCCAATTAAAATTAAAATAACATAATGATGCTGATGCAGGTTAATATTAACAGATTAAATATACATAGTAATAATAATTGTAATATCGGAAATGAAAATACAACCTCGGGAAGATAATAAAAGGTATCACAATATAAGTTACAATGATATGACAAGAATGAATGTTTGTGATTTTGGAATGGGCCTGTATTATCAGATAATTTGTTCATTCGTATAATACACTGTATACACGGTAAATATATAGATAAATCATAAATGTACCTCATTATATGCATATATATATATAACATTTATAATAATATATAATATATCAGTATATGAGTGTATATAAGTCGGACAGTCTCAATTTATTTATATCCCTCGATGTACGTGCAGGTTCGCGAATACGTCCACGCGCGGCTTCATTGTGTCGAATTGTGTTAAACGCAACGGATATGAGCTAACAAAACTTGTTAAAATGGTCGACAATCAAATTCTGTTGGTTCTTGAAGTGATCTCGGTTCATTGTTGCTGGTAACCTAAAGAGGATATAAATCATGGCTCTTCCTCGGGCACTTTATAAAGTAATAATGGTATATGTTTTTCGTATTATTTACAGTGCTGCAATGTATATAAATCAAATATATACCATATACCTACAGTAAAAAAATGAATTTGACCAAATATTTTTGAAAAACATGACCTGCAAATCATTGACTATACATGCCTAAATGTATCTTCATAAAACCAATCTGATAACGAAATTATGACTAATTTTGAAAATATGATGTTATTCTATTTAACGAATTTCTCTAGAATACACATTTTTTCTTGTCCATTGTGATAGCTTTAGTTTTATGGACATTTCACTGTATATTATGTTATGCACTATATAGTCTGGTTATACACCAAGTTTTTTTTATTAAACAAGACTACTATAGAATGCCATTTTTTTTGAGATAGTAATTAACTATTGTTTGACGATATCGTGTTGACATCCGATTTTGTAATGTATCTTGTATTTACTATATGCGTCTATGTCATTTTTTTGTTCTAAATTACACACTTATTATTACTATTTGATCTTTTGATTTGTTATGTACCTACCTATTATGATAAAATATATAAGCGTGGTACATACGCTATAAGGTACAACCCAACGTATACCAATACCAATAATATAAATGTATGACAATAATTTAATAAATGTATACCAATAATATAAATGTATGACAATAATTTATAAATGTATACCAATAATATAAATGTATGACAATTTATTGTGTTATTTTTTAAATTTACCATACACTCATCAAATACGATCAAGTACGATATGAGATCCATCATATTATTGTAACTTTATTCCCAAAATTACAATTTAGAGAAACATTGCCAAAAAGAAAAATAGTCGAAAATTATATCCCCGTCAGCCTATAAAAGTCAAATATTAGAAACGATAAGAATGAAAAAGAAAAAGTAAAGTTGGATAAAGCTGCATAAAGAAAAAAAAAGTAAGCCACTATATGGTATGCGGTCAACATCCAATAAGTTGTCCATCTCTTTTACCCCATTACACATTGCAAGTCCTTGTACATCTTATTCTACGGAAACGTCCTCAATAAAAGTATGTCCGTCGTACAGTAGAGAAACATATATTTAGGTCTAGTCATATTTAAGACTGGATAATTCTTATTTCTGTTTTAAAAACCAATTATTCATTTTGGTCATATATTTATTATTTAAATTGTTTTTAAGTGTACCTATCCAATAAAATAATATTCTAACACAAAAAAAAAAAAATTATAAAATATGTAACCATACATTATTAAACATTATTAAGAATTAAATGCGACTGAAACAAATTTTGCGTACTCTTTTCCCAGGTATTATACTTTATTTTTATTTATTTTTTTAAAGTATTTCATCATTTTAAACGATTGTATTAAGTATGCCAATTTAATATTTAAATTTGAATTATTATTTATTACCTTTATTACATTTTCATTTATTAGACTATATATATATATATATATATATGATATATGTAAATAAAAATATAGTTTATTTAATTATACCTTATTTTGGTAGGTGCTTTATCTATATACTTTTTATTTTTTAATTATGTTAAAATGAGAATATGGTATATACACGAAAACAAAATTTATTTTTCGTACAATTACATCAATATAATGTTAGTATGTTACTTATCGTAAGATGTTAATGCATAAGATTAATGGTGATGGTAGATGATGCGATGTTTATAGAATATTATGATAAAGCTAAGAACACCATGTTGATGAATTCAATGATGAAAACACATGTTTTAATTTTTCTTACAATTATATATAGTTAGAAACAAATCCTATGTTCATTCAATCGTTTAATTCATTATTGAATATTGATTGTTGAAATGTTATATAATATACTACTCGAAAGCAGTTATTAAACTAATCATCAAGTATAGTGATAAATAATTATTTTTTAATTGAAATACTAATAAAAGTATGTTTTTTTAATCTATATATGTTTGACTCATATAAGAATGCGTGAATAAGTCAATTAATCAATGAACAAACTTAAACACTTTAGAGATAAATACGTAATGATACTAATCATATAATATAATATTATATAAATATAAATTTTACATTCTTCCACAATCACCAGAATAAGGCGATGATAAGAGATTCATTGAAAAATTAGTATAAATGGTATAATATTTATTATACATGGATAGATACAACATCATTATGATATATATGTATTTTAATTTAATTTTTATTTGCTTTTATCAAGATAATATTACAATACGTAATCGTATATTATATATATTATGACTTATGATTGTTATGTTAGAGGCCGTGACTCATGAGTTTTTTTTTCTTAGGTATTGCATATAATATGCACTAAATCCTAATAGTGATTTAATAATCATATTAATAGTTGTTATATATTATATAATAATATAATCATTTTATAAATTATAATAACGAAATAACTTTCAAACTCTTTTGTATTTATACAAAATAAGTTCACACATAAAAATAAAATAATAGCAGTAGAAATTAATTTTATACTGCTAAGCAACTTTATGTAGTCAAATTACGACAAACCAATTGACTAAAGTATTTAAGCAACGTATACGTGCAACACAATTGGTTGAGTTCAATTTCTGTCTCAAGTCGATGATAAATTCAACACTACTTGTTATGAGAATACTTGAGTATCGGTGCATTTGAAGCTTTTAACATTTTCCAAAATAAAAAAATGATGACTCTACGATTAGGCATTATATCGAATTTATAATTATTTTC
Source organism: Periphyllus acericola (assembly GCA_949715065.1). Lineage (NCBI taxonomy): Eukaryota > Metazoa > Arthropoda > Insecta > Hemiptera > Aphididae > Periphyllus > Periphyllus acericola. Next base: position 26,837,656 of record OX454268.1, read on the forward strand.
GGTTATTTCCTATATCTATATGATTCCATATAGTCTTATATTAAAATAACTTAAACTGTAATATATATATATATATAATCTACCTATGATCAAAAAGATTTGTGGTAGCTTTTTGGTCTCCTCAAAAACTATCTGCACGTATTTGCGCAATTGTGTTCATGGCTATTGGTACGCAAACAAGTACAAATAAAAAAAATACCAAAATTATTTATAATTTTTTTTATTGTTATATACTTACACGTTTGTTATGTTTAGCATAAACAGATGATTCAGTTATCATAGAGAAATACTACCACAATTTAATGTACATATTTTAAGTCAACCCTAACTATAAATTCTCTCTGTAGGTATAAATAATATAATAATCACAACATATTGAATGATTTATATAAGGAAAGACAAATTATTTTTAAAACCTATGATATGTTGAAATGTTATAAAGTAGATAAACAAGATAATTCTTAATACTGTGAAGATTATAACTCCAATAACACCTACTTTCTCACTATTATTTCTCCCGAAAAAATCGAGGCCCAAACCACGATAATTTGAGCGTTGAAGATCTATCACCTAAGACGTATAACGTGTATTTATGTACCATGTTATTTTATATGTATTGTGTTTTGAATGAGATTATATATCCAACATAAAATATTATAGTTGGAGAGTATTATTATTATAGTTTTATCTTGTTCTTAATTAAAATAATATTTTTTTGTAATTTACATTTAAAAAAAATAAAAATATTTGTAATTTAAAATTGTCTTTTTTTATTTAACTTCTCTCAAATATAGCATGAAACTATTCTTGTTCCTTGACTCTTGATATATATATATATATATATATATATATATATATATATCCTTAACTTGACGTTCTTCTAATGCTGGTACTGAATAGAGGTGGCATATTATATAATGAATAAATGTTGTAAATGTATATTAATTTACATTTTTTACTTACAAACATTGACTATTTATTGATTTATATTACTCTTATTGATTAGTCATTCAAAGTGGTTTGTGAGCTATAATATGAGTAAGTAAAACATTTACATTTTTGGACTCACTAGATCCAGATAAATGTTGAACAAGCTTAGGCAAACACATACGACGTAGGTCGTCTATTTTATCATATTCCAGTATTTCTGTGCAGTATTCTATATCTAAAGCATCTAAATATAAATCACGAGCCGAAACGTTTAAATGAGTTTTTAACGTTAGAATTTGAATCTAAATTAACAACCGGTTTCATAGTGTTTACAAAATCTCAAAAATCATTTAAGTAAACCACGGAAAAATTTAATCATCAAGTGAGTTCATCTGACTTTCCCAACTACGCAGAATATAAAATAAGCCCAACCGCACTTTAGAATATACCCTGGGTAGGTACCAGGGCCGGATTTAGGGGAGGGCAACCGGGGCGACAGTCCCGGGGCCTCCACAAAAAAGGGGCCTCCACAATAGTAACGTCGGAAAAAAATCTTTCAAATTACAAATGCACTGTCACTCCGCCGTACCGTCGAAAGTGGCCAATAGGATGAAAATAAATTTAACACTGATTGTCGATGGGTAATTCCGTGACATTTTATGTCGCCAGCATATTTGTTTATCAGTAAATCCGGCGCGTCCTAAATCCTGCACGCTGCAGCAGAGGCATTGGTGAAAGTTTATGAGGATGATTTAGAAGCTAGTCTTGGTAATGAGTTGGTTCAATTTGTGTCTTTGATAGACTCGTACAAAAAGGACTATGAAAAAGACCTATATCCGGAACTATTTTACTACGAAATTCTCGAAGATCAAAATTTCAGTGCTACATTCCCTAACCTTGAAATTGCATTGAGAATGTATTTAGTTTTGATGGTATCAAATTGCACTGGAGAACGCTCATTTTCAAAAATGAAGATTATAAAAAATAGGCTTCGAACCACAATGGGGCAAAACCGTCTATCAAAACTTTCTCTCTTGAGCATTGAAATCGATTTACTTCGGGAACTGGATTTCAGCGAATTTATCAACGATTTTTCGGTGAAAAAAGCTCGGAAGGTTCCGTTTGTTAACACTTAAATTTAATTTCTTGTTTCCGATAATCTACTATATAAAAATAAGTCGGGTTTTCCTTCCTGACGTTATAACTCCAGAACGCACGAACCGATTTCCACGGTTTTGTATTCGTTGGAAAGGTCTCGGGCTCCGTGAGGTTTATAGCAAAGAAAATTCAGGAAAAATTTCAACATTTCAACAGAAAAGTGGGAATTGTGTTTGATTCGTGGGTTACCTTAGTAACCAAAGAATTATATCTCAAGATACAAGAGTTGTTGCCAGGCGATTTAGTGTCATACAAATCAATCGATACAATTTGCGATGCGAACGAAGCTGTAAATTATGCAACAGAGTTTTTGAAACCATTGGATTTGCCAGGCACGCTATCGCTCTATCTACAACTGAAAGTTGTATCAGTATCCGTTGTTATATATTTAAGTTGTTATATATTTATACCCATATCCTATCTATTTCTTTCTTTCTTTCTTCCTTCTGCTTTTAAGATTATAAGACCTTTATTTTTACTGACTTAAGCGATATTGTATTTCAAGTAATTCATCCATTCCATAGACCGTTGTGAGAGTGAACAATCGTGTTGTGAATACATTTATAATTTTAATAATCCAAATAAATTGTTTTCGTGGCAATGGCAATGGCATGTAAAGGTATGGGCAATGGCCTAGATAATTCGGGTCATATACTTGCCAGTGATCATAACCCCCTTCGAAAGCTGTATATCTGATCGATGTTAAAGGATTCGGATAGAACCTGATATACTTCAGAATGTAATCTATGTTGGTGATCTATAATTTCGATTGGAATACACCATGTTTTTCACACGGACAATTATACGTGCCATGCTCTCGAGTGGGTAAACCATCCAGTTTGTTTGTGTTAGCTAAAGATGGGCTAACAAAAAATATTGTTCACGCTATAGCATTAAGAAATTGATATTGTTTGTTAGTGTTACTGTCGTAATTAATTATTAATGATGTATATAATTTTGAGGAATAAATTATGATAAATTTAAAAAATTAATGTTTGGTGTTTTTTTTTTTTATATTCCATCATCGTTCCCAGCGCTCTATGCCTCTTTCACTCATTTACCACATCCTTACACACTTAAAATTAGTAAGTTATATTTTTTCCACACTATAAATTCCCTAGAAATAATTTATATGGCAAAACAACGTTTGCCGGGTCAGCTAGTTATATATATATATATATGTTTGTTAAATACTATTGAAAGAAAAATAATTTACTTTGAAAAAAAATTGTTTATTTTATTTGGAAAATAATTTGGGGCCCCCACTCCTTTGATGCCCCAAGGCCTCCACTTCTCTAAATCCGGCCCTGGTAGGTACTACCGCTGTTGTATATATACCTACACACACATCATATAGATACATGTATGTTGTATAATGCACATGTATCGATATATTTATATATTTATAGGTACTATAGGTAAACCTGGGTACACAAATACATATAATTTTTATACCATATTGTATATTACATTACGTATTACGTTATATTGCGTATTATATTATATAATATATAATAATATTGTATTATACAGTGTGCAATACGGGCCGAGGGCCGACCATAAATTACGCGTGAGATGATAGATAATACTTTAACGAACCCTCGAAAATATCGATTTATTTTTTCAAACATTTTATAATATAAAATGTGAATAAAAAAAAAAAAATGAAAAGAGGTTATAATATCATCTTTACGCCACCGACGTCGGCGGCGTCTGCGGCGGTGGCGGCTGCCGCGGTGGATGGTGGCGGCGAGGTGGTGCCGTATATATAGTACGGTCGGTATAAAGAAGTGTCGCCCGCGCGAGTGATTAATTACACGGAGCGCGCGCGCGAGTGTATATATATATGCGCGCGCGTATGATGCGAGCGGCAAAGGAAAACGCCGAACGAGCTCTGTTTATTTTCGTCGTCGTAGTCGCCGCCGCCGACGTGATACAAGGGAGAAGAATTTCGTTTCGCCGTGCATTATCGTCTTATACGTGTATAATATAATATAATATATATATTTCCCGCCGCGAGTTGCTCCTCCTCGGCATCCACACGCACCCTATCCCACCACCTATCTGCCACTTCCACTGCAACTCTTACACACGCAGCACACTCGCGCATCGCGCACCTATACACACGCCTCAAACGAAGGACTATATAATATGTTTATGTATATATATATATATATATGAATATTGTACATAAGGACTAAGGATAGTTCGTTGAAAACAATGGGCGTTATTCGTATACACATGTGCGTGCTGTATTGAAAACGTATTTAGACCGAAAACGATTAACGCGCGCGCCGGTCTCTTGTTCTCTCTCTTATTCTCCCACTCTCTTTCTATCTTCATACGCAATTTTTTCTCCGCGGTGCAGGGTACAGCCGGTACAGGGTGATTCTGTCGTAAACCATGTGTATATACTATGTATAAGCGTACAACAATATAAACATAAGGAGCTCGTCTCGAGGCGACGTGTTTTTAACGCGTGTATATGTACGTGATATACAGTAATAAATGTATATACACGCGTATAACGCACGATATAAAGTATTAGCGGGAACGCGACGTAATAATGTATTATTAAATTAATCATAAATCACTAGGAACGCGTTGGCTGAGGGGCGCGCGAATACAAAACGCCGCAGTGTATAATATTATAATACATGTACATTATAGTTAGTAGGTAGTATATAATATCCGCGGTGGCGTTGAAGTAAAGCGTTGATAGGCGCGGGAAAAACAAAGAGAAGAAACTCGTCGCACAACACTAACGCGTCAAGTCGAGTGTGATGCTCGTGTACGATGTTCAAGTGTAGTACGGATATAAAATGCATACACTTAGAAAGAGATAGAGAGAGAGAGAGAGAGAGAGAGAGAGAGAGGCTGTTATAAAATATAATATACCTATACTATTATATTTATATGTGTCACGCGAGAAGCATCTCAATCGAGCGTTTCGATAACGAGAAAGAGGCGCGCGAGCCGTAAAAGTTTTGCAGTGCTAGGAGATCGGTAGGTATAACGAAAACGGAGGCAGCAGATTAAATGAAATGTGAAGTTAGAACTTAATTACACGTGCGGAGAGTCAGCGGCCATGGTCGGACGGAGGGGTATGCGTCGGGGGTAAAGGGTCGTTATCGGATTTTCTTGTTCGCTGAAACGGTGGCGGCGGTGGCGGGTGGATGACGGTAACGCGGCGTCTCTTGGCGGGGAAAACTTTATCAAGAAACAATTTTCAAAAGTATTCCTTTGGTGAAAATGAAAAACGCTCCACGCGCGCGTGGGACTCGTCTGCAGCCGTGTCGAATTAATGTGCGCGTATATATATTATACTCTATTATACATGTATACAGGGCGCGCGAGCGTTCCGCGGGGCTTCCGGCGGTAATCGAGTGTTACTAAGTCTTTTTAGCAAATACTGCTTCCGTTGGCGATGTGTATGTATAGGATATGCGCGGTATGGAAGAGAGTTTACAAAAAAAAAAAAAAATAAATAAATAAAAAAAATTAAAAACGGTTCAATAAATATTAAAACGGTCATCATCGCACGCTTGCGGTAACGAATAATTGCCGATGCGTTCGAGGTTGCTATAGAGACTGACACTAACAGTTAGTGTTACTAAAATATAATACATGCGTGCGGAGGTAATTTATTTGAAGTGGATTTTCTCGATAAAGTGATAAAATGTATTTTGCAGTCGAATTCCATTTTGTATATGAATCGACAACTGTTATAAGTATAAAATATACCCATGTGTACTTAAAAAAGAAAATATTTACCTTATTTAGTATTCGAGAATATTTAGTGTGTGTATGTGTATATAATAGTTTTGATTGAATTCAATCGAGTCACAATGTAATTTAAAAAACTAACTATTTTTCTTATTCTCTATTGAACATACACATAATGATAGAACTTATATCCATATTGATGATACCTATATGAAATATCATGGAAATAGTTTCCAAATATTTTATTCAAAATATATAAAATTGTTAATTATTGTCTGCTATTATTGCGCTCTGAAAAAGATATTGAAATATAACTGCTCTAATGAATCAACTGACATTTTCGCAAAGTCCTCAGATATTTTGATGCAGAATTTATTGTTTGAATGTGTAAAAATGGAGTATTAATTATTTTTTAACCTAATCCTATTTTAACACGTGGATCAGAGTGATATTTTAAAATATATCGTCTCATGTCATGTTACTTTAATTTATCTTAGAATACTTGTTATGCATTAACATTGTCTGCAAGTGGCAGTTGTCTACAACCACCCTATGTCTATGCTTGAATATATGACAATTTTTAAGAAAATGATAAAAATCCAGTGTACATGTTCATTCAGAATGGATTATATCGATGAAAACAATTTTAAATTAGATTTTCAATGTTGAATTGTAATTATTTTTTCGATGAAATACTTTTAAAATCAAATTCAAAGTATAAGATTTAAAATATTTAGCAGATGATAGGGTGAGTCGTAAATCTTGGATTCGTTGGTAGGTGGGTGATTACTGGATATTGGAATAAATAATTGTCCCTGAAAATATTTGAATTTGCCACGCCACTGGACTCGGTTATGTATAACGCATATTATTTTCAATCATATAAATGAAACGTTAACGGGTATGAATATAATCCGATCGCAATAAAATTAATTTTCTAATTAATACCTAGTGCGTTTTTAAACTTCTAAATAACGACGAAAAATCGTAGAAATTAATATTACAATAACTTGCCGCTTCTAAGTTACCCTTTTTGTATTTATATAAGAATGCTTTAAGAAACGAGCCGAATATATGCATGCGTGATATTGTAGATAATATTCGTCACAATGCGAGTCGAACCCGTGTCTCCTTTTTTTTTTTTTAGTCGCAGGTTCCCCGCTTTTATATAACGGAGCTGCGGCGATGGTACCATACAATAATATTTTTTTTTTCGCCCCAGAGTCGTTATTATTATTATTGTTCCCCAAGTCCAATTGTGCTGTCAATCAATCCGCTTTCGGCCGCGTGCAACCCCCAGGCCGTCGCGCATTCGGAACTGCACGAACCCCGTGATAGTGCGGAATGACGTCATACCCCCCTCCGTTTTCTTTTGCGCGCACGAAGCGCGAAAGCGGTAGCGGGCGCTTTCGTTTTAAGTTTCTAGAGAAAGCCGTGCGACCCCCGCACCCGATTGACTGTATTGATTTTTACTCTTTACGTTTTTTTCAGCGTTCTTCTACTTCCTCCCCCAAGCGCGATGTGTAATTCGTGCGTAATATAAAAATATGTGTGTGTGTGTGTGCAGTTTGTAAAGTACATCGTATATACAGGGAAAATAATATAATATGAGTCAGGCGCGCACGAACTGCAGGCATATTGGAATATTCGTGTACCATATTCTTTTTTTCTTAGTGGCGGCGAATACCACACAGAGCCCCTAAATGCACGTCTGTTTGGGCGTGACTCGACAAAAACGCGGTCACAACAGTTGGCCAAGGGAAAAATAGTGCATATACATACATTGTGTATATGTATACACGTGAGTGAGAGAGAAAAAGAGAAAAAGCGAAGAGAGACCAGTTTATGGGTAGGTATATATATGAATACATATTTATACATCCCAGGCAGGTGAATCTTCGTGCGTGTATTGCTCCTCTGGGGATTCTCCTCGTGGCCGCAGTGGCTGCAACTCGTGGCGCGTATCACGATGGAAATAGTTTCGTTACAACAATAATAATATTAGAATAACCATTATTAGATCGGCAGAAATACGGTAAAAGTGGATTTACATGACCAATATTATGATCGGCAGTTGATCGATGGGTGGCGACTGTGCAGTAGTAATCGATTATGCGTCTTTGATCCGTCCTATTTAAATCTCGTTATTCACATAAGTTTCGTATATATGCCATTTTTGATGGTATAATTTGTCAAAAATAAAAACTGAATATCATCGTCACTGGGGTGTGTACATGCAAACGAATTTTAGGCCCTGATGTGACCATCAAAACATTTTAAAATTAATTACGGTTAAGAATTAAGATAAAGATACTGGAGGTTGAGCACTAGCATTTTGCTCCTAAGCTTATACAATCTTGGTGTACTCTTTATGTCAGAAAAAACGTTTCATCGCTACACCAGCTTATAAATGAAAGCGTTTAAATTTGTGTTAATTTTGAATATTATATATTTAAAAGTGTTTTTAAAAAAAAACTTAGGAATAAATATTTGGTAATATTATAATAAATAACTTTTTAATTAGATCAAAATATGGTTGTAATTATATTTCTTACATGATAATTATAAAAAATATTTATTAGGGATTTAGATTATAGTAATAATATGTTTACTGATATTTAATTTCAAAAGAAAATACAGAGGGCACCATTTATTGTGATATTTGACTAATCATATATTCACCTATAAAAATTGTTTTAATTTTCAATATTAGATACAGTTGGTATATTATCATCTCAATTATTTAGTTTGAGTTAAAAAACGGATAAAAACGTAAAAAGTGTTCTATTAACTATATATTATTGTAATATAATAATTTGTTATAATATTTGCGAAAATGATGATTTCATAATGTAATAAACTAATAATTTATCCATTACTTACAAATCTATCCTTTTTTTTTGTGCTTATTTATTAAATAATGCATGGTAAGTGATTTTACCATGTATAATGTGTACATAATTACAGGAGGGGATCAGCAACTGACGGTGCTCGGATCATCTTGATCTGGCCCGCGTTACCTTTCAAAATTTAACACTTTAAAGTCTAAAGTTTGAAAATAACAATCATACCTACTTGATAACATTTTGAGAAAACGTTTATCTATATATATTTTATAATCTACGATTGACTGTATATAATGTATTTATATTAATTCTCATCTGACATCGAATTAATTTATCTTTTGATTGTTAAATGTTTAAATATGAGTATTACAAATTACAATACTTACTTTGTAGTTATAGTTATAATTTTTGTATTCTGGCCTGCTAGATTAAAAATATCTAAAAATTTGCCCTCTAGTAATTTAAAGCGCCCATTCCTAATATATAAATATTATTAATATATTATATAATATGTATGTATGTAGCTTATTATTAAATAGTGGATAGAATAAGTAAAAATATCTTGTCACGCAAACCATCGTTCGGTTGTATTCGATTATCAGTATAAAATGAATACATTATTATTACTGTTATTTATTAGGTATATATATAATATCTAATGGGGTAATTAGTGTATTAATGGTTTACTCGAAAGCAGGTGTGAACTATGTGTCGACAAGATTGGCACAATGGCTCAAAAACAAAACAAAAATCAATAATATAACAATACACAGTAACATTATAGGTAATGATATAAGTGATATAAAATAAACGTTGTCGTTTTACTTAAATATTTCATTGTGTATAGAAAATATTAAATAAAATATATCAAACTACTTAACTATGTGCCGAATGATAAACTAGTAAAAAATAAAAAGAGAAGAGATCTATCCGCGACGACGGCAGTTTGTGGTGAACTCGAGCTGAGTATTAATATATATATATATAAACGCGCGGATAGTACTTTTCCGGACTCGCACGAGTTTATTTTATATATAAATATATATGTACACATTTTTTTCTTTTCTTTATTTATTATTATTATTATTATTATTATTATTATTTTTTTTTATCCCAGAGGCGTACAATCAGGCTGATTGAGTTGTCTGCTCATTGTTCGCGCGATGAAAAATGGTCGTTCCGGTGACATAGTGATAGTAGTTCATATAAGAAAATTGGATTGGATGGATTTAAAAGCTTTATAGACGCCCGAGTCGTTTTACCGCGGTTTCCCGCCGCATCCGCCACCGCCGCCGCCGCTACCGCAGCCCGCTGACGTCGTCAAATCCATTTTTCATACGTGCGGCGTCCCCCGAGAGTTTTACGTATTCCTGGGATTGTCATATCTCGCGTGACAGTTGCGATTCTTGATGTGCGCGCCGTCGCACCCTTCTCACCCGCTCAACCCTGTTTACGATATATATATATTTATATGTATATATACATATTATACAACGCCAGGGCCTGGGAGTATATACGTACATATATATCTACATATCGTGATATATATATATATATAAAATATATACATAATTCACATATGCACTCCCACACGAACACACACACACACACACACACACACCACCCATCGAAATTTGATTATGCGTGGTATGCGCGCTCTTAGCGTATATATTTAAGTACAATTATATGAACTCGCGAGCAAATGACGCGAAAGAGCTTCTCGTATATATGCATGATGATAATAATAAACCTATACCACGGATGATAATGCACGCCGCCGTCGTGAGGATATAAATATATAATAATATATTTTTGGAATCGAGTTTAATGCGATTTCGTAACGTGCCGCATATGTGCATAATATAGGGTTGTTCGAATTTATGTAAAATATTATGCTCATCGCACGAATACTGCAATAGCAGTTTCTGAAATGTTTAAAAAAATTCAAGCTGTCAACGCGTTATGTTCTTTAGATGTATTATCGACATTTTTTCTCCATCGCCGGCCAACAGTTGTGTATCGTTTTTTCTATATCCACGAATCCGTTCGCAGAAACAGCATTGTGAAATTATTATTATTTCATCGCGAACGATAACTTACCATTATATATTTTCATAGTTCCCGTATTTCCAACGATTATTGTGTGTTTTTATTAAACTGAAGGGTTGGGTCGTAGAATGTGTTTCGGTATAGCCCACACTTATGTTTTTTTGTAGCAGCAGCAGCAAGAAAAAAAAATGTAATAGAAACACGTTAAAGTAAGTAGAATATAATGACGTACACGTATATTCACAGCATGAGGGTATTTTTCCCTAATTTCCTTCGTTCTTTCATTTTCCCTCTTTGCTATTTACTACGCCGAGGGGGACGATTTGTGATACTACCCACATGATAAAATGGGAGTGTCCTATTTGCACCCGCCATGAAAAGTCTTATTTTTCGCTTAGACTAAACGCTCGTCTATATATAAGCTTGTTTCTGATATATCCTCGACTTTTAAGTGGAATCTCGTAACTTGCGGACAAATGGATCGCACGTGTATCCTATAAATCATCAAAAACTCTTATTTTCTCACCTCAACACAAGGTACTTAAATATTATTCACCAAATACACAAATATTTTCAACACAAATCAGCTGTTAAGCACTTACAGACATATGGATAATAATAATAATATATTGAGTGTTAGCAATAAAATATTTTCATTATTCTCGTTTTACGCTATTGCATATTGCAAGTATATCAAATTGTATGGCAAGTAAAATAAACATGATATAATTTCATATTTTTCGAGTGAAACGATAAATATATTTCTAATTGTTACTTTTGGTCTAAAATTAATGGATGTATAATTAAACGATGAGGCATGAAGTCTAAAAATGAAACAGACAAGCATTTAAAAACAAAATTAACTTTTATGGCACACGACCGCGACGTAGACGTAGACAGAAAGATTCCAGTCGAAACCATTTTCAATTGTGTAAAGACTCTGTGTATGTTTGTATAATCCTAACGCAATATGAAAAGTCATGTAAAATGTATCGCTACCCGCGGTTGTTACTGTACATCTGTATATTTTTTCATTTTAGCAAAAACTGAATTCACAAACCAATTGTTACATCACGTATGTTATATAACTCTTGTTTGAATCAATCGAAAGAGAGCACATTCATGGACCGATAAGGATAATGCTCAATATTCTTTTCAATTTTTCAAATAACATTCAGTTTAAAGTAAAATATTCTTATTTCAAAAAATAAAAGGTTACAAAAACAGTATAATAAGCACAATATCATATTTATATAAACGATTTGATACAATTACTTGACAAAAAGCCGTGTTGTTTTTATTTTCAATTATATTTTTTTAAATTTGCTAAGAGCATTGACATTAACGATTTTAAAAACAAAGAAATACATATTTTGATTACTCATTTTTTTTAGTCGAAAAAATCACCAATCAGTATAGTAGGTACATATTAAATAATATTCATAAACACATTGGTATTTTTTAATGATAAATTATTTTTCTTTTAACTGTTTTATTGGTTAACAACTAAAATGTATACATAAGTTTATATAAAATTATATTTCTAATGATCGATGTACTCAAATACCTACACAGTACACATATTTATTTATTGTTTTGGCAAAAGAAGTTGCATTTTGTTTATTCGTGAGCCACGAGGGCATGAGCCATGTATAATATTATGTTGAACAAAGTCAAACAAATTTTATCAGTGAATAGATACAATGTATAGATACAATTCACTGAAGTGTTACTATTATGTGTTTAATATTTTTTAAATGTATAATGTAATCCTAGATTTGTTTCAGTGGACATGATTCATCCATATTTCTATTGTATTTAACACGTTATTGATTTGCTTTTATAAATATCAACTAATGCATCTTTCATTGTTTGATTGTTGTATAACAAACTGTTAAATATCCGATATTATAAGATTGTTTTCGGCATTCGTTTCTAGTAGGTTTTCTCTGTTGAATGTTATGACTTATGAAGTTCGTCACTATATCGCGCAGTGAATAGGTCAATAAAAATATTTGATAACATGCCATCGTATTTTCATAATTTTATTTCGTCCACTTCGACTTTGTTCATTTATTATATTTTATGAATCTTGATTTATTGTTTTTTTTTTGTCCGTCCATTTTATTATCTCCTCTTTTTCCAGCATAACATTACTGGATCGTATATTCAACTATAGTCACACACTTTCTTCTTCTATGTTCATTACGAATGTTATACTTCATCATCGCATGATGAAAAAACAATAGTGAACGCGTATGATAACTTATATATTTTCAGTTTAATCTGTGAATACGTACCTAACTATAAAGCAAACAACTTTCGGTCAAAAGTATATTTTTCCTCTTGTCAAATAACGTATATTTAGGCAATGAGCATATTAAAGATTTCCTGCTTGCACCTATATAAATCAATTTGTGAAAATTATAGTTTGACGATTTCGTAGTATTCATTTTTTTCGACGTATGTAACAGTACAAAATAGTACTAGTGCTTTACTTTATTGCCAACGAATTTTCCTGTAGGTTCGCAGTCCAGCGTTTTCACACACTCTGCACCGCTGCGGGTTACGTAAAAAAAAAAATCACGAATCCTGCAGTATTACGCGTGCAGTATAATGTATTACAATAATGCTCAATCGATAGATGGCGTCCGTATAAAATCCACGAACAATACGCGTGAAAATAACATCGTTGGGGCGTACAATATATATAAAATGTAATAATTGTCGCGAAACGGCGGTGATGCGTGCAAACAGCCCCGGGAATAAGTGAGAAAGAGAGACGTCTTACTCGGACTCGGACCACGCAGAGTGCCGCGTTGTATAATACACCATGGCACGTATATACAGTTTATAGTCCTGCTCCTGCCGCACAGTACGTGAACAAGGGGAGTTAGGTCTCCTCGTGGGACGCCGATCACGACGGTCTTTACCGCGTATTTTGGTGCGCACGCTCATCACTACGTATATAATATATATACGTATTCTATACACAGACACACAAGTCGAATGTATATATATATACATATATACATATAGACCGCGGGAGGATGTGCTCTCGCTGGTTGGGGATGGAAGAAGGCAAAGGGAGTAGGAAAAAAGGGAAGCGCACACTGCAGCATGTTAGGGCAATGGCTGAAGGGAGGAGACCTTTTGATTCTCGTATTTTTTCCCTTTCTTTCTCTTTTTTTTTCTTCTTTTATTTTTCTTTATTTTTTTTTTCTGAAAAGCGTCTGACGCTCGGGCGGTCCCATCTGAAACCAAACAACTGAGCCAGAAAGAGAGATACACCGCGAGACGGCGAGAGAGAGAGGTCGGCGGCGAGTGATTAATGATGCTGTGTCTCCCCGACTGCTGCTGCTGCCGCCGCCACCGCCGTCGACGGAATATACGTCGTCGTCGTCGTAGTCGTCGTAGTCGTCAACAACGTTATAGTGCATATAATGTATAGAAGCAGTAGCTCTAGTAGTAGTAGTAGTAGTAGTAGTAGTAGTAGTAGTAGTAGTAGTAGTAGCAGTAGTAGTAGTAGTAGTATTAGTAGTATTAGTATTAGTAGTAGTAGTAGTAGTAGTAGTAGTAGTAGTAGTAGTAGTAGTAGTAGTAGTAGTAGTAGTAGTATTAGTATTAGTAGTATAAGTATTAGTAGTATAAGTATTAGTAATAGTGGAAGTAGTATAGCATTAGTCGTATTCTCGGTGAAGTCTCCCTCGTCATTTTTCGCCCCCTTTTGGAAATCAGACGTGGTGGCGTTGGCGGCGCAGGCACTCTCTTTTCCGAGCTCAGTGCGGAAATGGCGGCGTCGACGATGGTGTAGGCTACGTCGCTGCAGTATAATGTAAGGAAAATAAACAAAAAAAAAAAAATAACTGTGAAAGTATATGATACAATATATATGTTTATGTGACCGACATCGCAATATAATGTACGATGGTTGGCATTCGGTTTTCCCCAGTGGCGTATACAAGAATTGGCGATGGAGGGAGTGGTTGGAGAATAGCTGACCAGTATCAAACCTTTAGCTTGCTTTCGATTAAAAATCCCCAGATTCCGTTCAAGTCATACATTAAGCCATCAAAAAGCCATATTATAACGTATAAAAAGATTCATGGTATATTTTTAATCAAAACGAGGGTAAATTTCTGTTACTATTATGGGCGGTTCATGGATTTTTATTTCTAAAACGAATTCCATTTGTTTAAAATGCCCACACTAAGTACTACGTCCGCTTGTTAAATAAAAAGTTGACTGCATGGCTAAAATAAATTAGTTATAAATCAAGCAAGTTGTCATAGATGCTATTGCGTTTGAAAACATATTTTTAATTTTTGTTGATTATACAAACATACATTTAATAAATAATATTACATTAAACGTAATCAAAATAGTAATATAATACAAAAAAAGATCAATATTCTTAAAAAGGTAAAAGTTATTCTTAAATCAATATAATATTACATAGTTATATTGAAATCGCAGTATACCTGTACTTTAAATGTTACTGATTTATAAATATTCAATAAATATGCATATTTTTACACGACTTCACTTGTGTAAAGACATTGAGTTCTCACTTGAATAACATAAATTGTGTAGTCATGTATCATATTTTTGTACTAAATCTGTTGGCACGAAGAAATTAATTAAAAATGTTCCTAAAACTTTGGGAGATAATAGGAGATAATAGGGGCTCTCAACCATCCCTTTATATATTATGCGACAGTGGTTTTCCGGATGAGAACTTTCGGAAACCGTTTTGCAAGCAACCGTAAGGTCAATTGTGTTTTTTTTGCCCTTTGTATACGACACTTTGGAAATCTCATCGACGGCTTCTGATGAAATATATATTATTTTAATAAAAGTAACAAAATAACTAAAAACAATAACGAGTTTACTAACACCCGTATCAGTATATAACTCATATATATATATATACGAGTATATATATGATAAATATTCACACGACTGCTGCTGCACGTATCCGGCGCGTGACGGAAAGTTTTTCGGCCGACAGATTGTTTGAAGTTCAATTAGTGTGCGGAACGTTGAAAAAATTATAGAACAAACATTTTACGATACTAAAGCAGAATTTCAAGTACGGCTTAACCATTTTAACCGATATTTTTGAATTAATATCATAAGTCAAAACCAATATAATAAAATCGAAAACAATAATGCGCTACTGTAATATTCTGAGCCACGAGTTATAAGAAATACTGAGGCGAATGACGGTTTTATTTTAATTTTTAGAATTTGAGAAAAATAAAAACTATAACAATTAATTTTGAAAATGTCTTTGCTCTTTATACTATACTGTTTTCAGTAAAAAAAAAAAAAACTCAACCAACTGGCAATCATTGATTAAGTTAAAAGATAATATACGAAGAAAAATAATTTGTGTACAACTAAATGTATTTTCATCGAATGTACTTCAACGACTATGACGTTGACGAAGGAACGTTGTAAATTATGCCGATGCGTCACAATGGCATGGAAAACTTTAAAGGCTAAAAAATGATACAAAAATATTTTTTCCGCAAAATCCCTTAATTATAAGGAATATTTAATATATTCGAATTTCATTTCATATAAAACGTTTTTACCAAAAACATGATTTACAAACTTTTTTTGAAGCTATATGAATCCGTTGTACCTAAATCAAACAAAATCTCTGTATATTTAACAACAGTTTCATGGTTAAATAAAAATTTGTATACATCATGTATATACTGTGTATGTATACCTACGTTTGTTCAAAATAACACATATCATATAATATAACGGGAAAAATGTGTTTTTTAAGTACATAATTATAATTAACGTTTATGAAAGCTCTATATTTAAAATACCTACATTTATTTTTTTTTACCAAAAACTTGTTTCCTCCAACAAAAAATATGAAGCAAACCACGGATAGTTACATTTTCTCATCGGAAAATTAAAATAAATCTTTTTTTTTTTTATTGATCATTTACAACTTTGGCAGCAGTGGCCATTAGTTATTTTATTTTTTTACATTACAATTGCTTACATACTATTTACATATTTTTGTATTAGTACTTAGATTTTTTTGGATGATAATATGTGAAAAATTATAGGATATTTTACTTTAGTTTTGATTATAAATATTGATTTGCTTGAGGAAGTTAATTAAATTTGTATTGAGGTAGTGATTGTTTCCGAGAGTTGCGTCGAGGTTGTGAATAAATCTTTTATGTTTTAGGCAATCTATTATAATTTTTGTTATCCGTCCGAAATAGCGAAAAAAAACAGCCTAAGAAAAAATAGCAAATTAGAAATATCGAAAACTGATACAAAACTGAATTACAGTGAAAGAAAATATATCAGCAGTACGCCTAAACCTAACTAATAATACAACTTTATTTATAGTACTGATAAAATCAGATGTCAGTCAGTTATTACTGTAATAGGTAACCAATAAGTATAAGTATAACAACTCTCTATACTTAAGGGCCAAGGTTGAAGGTAATATACTTATCATAACCTTATGGAAACTGATCGATGTGTTGAAAAAAGCAACAATATTTGAAAGAAACAGTCCACTACCAGCGACAATTTAATATGTAAAAAAAACTGTTTGGAAAAAATATGTAATATCACTAAATTATTAGTAACATAGATCGGAGGTTTAGTTATTTGGCGGAGACGTTTAAAGTGAAACATTTTAATTTTGTCGGTAATTAAAAGTTTGGATGCTTTCCATAACTAGAAACCATTAGCTTAAATTGGTTTGAAGAGCAGTTTTAAAATGTGAGAAATTGGTTTGCTCATATAACTTAATCTTCCAAATGTATGATTCGTAAATTGTAATTATTATTTACATATACATTTAGTGAATACAAATAAAATAATGTTTTGGATCTCGTAACAATGTAAGCTTCTCGGTATTTTGTTTTCACCATTATAGCCTAGATTCTAGAACTATTAATTTGATATTGATATTTTTAGTTTCTTATATATTATACACTCACCGTTTGAGAATTAAGATTAATTTAAATTTCATAATTTGACAAGCAATTTGTAAGGTAAGAATACATTATTGCATATACATATTATTATAACATATGTTTTACATATCAGATCGTATATATATATATATATATATATATATATATATATATATATAATAGTATATGTTTATGCTTGAATAACTGTGTTGCGGGATCGTATATAGTAGGTATATATCATTATTCTTCAATCGTTATACGTATCGATGAAATCATTATAACTTGATTTATTACAATCGTTTGTCATGTTTCGTGTCATAATGATGCTTAACACATTACCGTAGGCAGTATTATTATATTATTTCTACTAAGATGAATGCAGTTTATTTAATATTGTAGGTGCATTATACAGGTACGTATTTATACTATAGAAAATGGTAATGCATGTAGAATATAAGTTTTTTTTTAGTTAAGTATAAGTAACGTAAAAACGAAATTAGTACTGCAATGCAATAGATATCATACGTTAATTAATAGGTATTAGTACTCGATGTCGAAAAAAATAACTAAGTATATTTTATAGATATTCGTATTTAAGAAAATCATTTATCTATCAAAGCTTAGAATGTTCTATGGTCTAAAGGAATGGCCCAGGAAGTAACATTTTAGGGGTGTAAATCATTGATACAATTATTATACTAAACGTCCTAGTTAATTTTTGTACATATAAAAGTGAAATAACCTATAACGTAGCATGCTACTTGATATTTATCCTCTACAAGGAAAATCAATGAATCGTAAATATGTTTTTGGGGGATAATAAGGATCTCGAAATAATATTTCTTGTAGAGGATAAATTCTGAACAGCGAGCTATGTTATAAGTTAATTTTAATAATCTATTGCAAATAATTAAAATATAAAGTCAAATAAGACATAATTTGTTTTGAATGTATTTGTTATTTAATGTACCTAATATTTACATCAGTTACTTACACTTAAAATCAGTCTATGAGGAGAAAATAATAAAATATAATTTATCGTAGTTAGATTTTTTATGTAACGAGTAATTTAATTATATCATACTTTAAACCACAAACAGTCACATAATAAGCAAGTTACACCAAATTAGTTTTTAATAAATCGTATAGAATATTTCCTGTCACACATAATATGATCAGAGCAATCACCTTCAGAGCCTCAGAGGTGGTTCAATGACAAACTCTTCATGTTCTTCGTTAAAAGTTTCTATACGTCTCTCGTACGGTCTGCTTCATTGCGTTTACCAGTTTACGTTTAAATTCATCTAACTTAATTTTTTTCCAATACACACGTACTTTGTTACATTTTCCTGCGTCACTCATTGAAGAAACTAGACGGCATAATGCTTCTAAACAAAAAAACTCTCGTCGGTTATCTTCAACGAATTTTCTTTTTCGAATTTGGAAGCGCGTATATTTATGTAAATCGTAATTTTCTACTGTGGCTTCAATAAAATTTGAATTCACAAACCGTATTGAAAATTCGTCATTATAATCGTGTTTTAAATTAACCTTCATAGAGTGTTCGACTGAAATTGCAAAATTGGCCTCTGAAAAACAATGCAAATCAAATAATTCATTAATTTCATCAAATCATAAATTATTAAAATTCCAAATTCTAATTATATTTAAGTGATTTAAACGTTGTAATTATAAAAAAAATATTATAATCTGATACGTTCTAACTTGTGTATAATATGATATGTTTGTTACAAAATAAAATATGAATCAAAATAATTTTTCCTTTTGGCGGCCCCAAGTACTGTGGCGGCCACCAGCTACAAAAGGTTGGACCACCTTGATCTAGAATAGAAGAAACACTATAACAATTTAAATTTCATCCGTTTTGCCGTTTTTGAGATAATTTAACGATCAGTGAGTGAGTGGTATTTTAATTTTATATAAATAATTAATTTAATATTATCCGTGCCGCGTGGAAATCGATTCGAGGTGCTGCACGATGTGTACGTGCAGCGCAGAGGGAAATAGTTTGTTATAGGTATATGCGAAGACTACGCGGACGCGTTAATTTTACGGCAAAACTGTCGCGCGGAATCTCGCGAATATATATTACGTAATATATGGTATAATAATACATTTACTATAAAACGGTCGGCGGAGCAGTAAACTCCGAGGCAAAGGACTCGTTTGTCAGATTGCCTCGTGAAAGGTCGAAAGCCGCAAAGTTTGCGCCGAGTGCTATTTAATTAAGGGTTAGCAGCCCCGCGCTGCAGTTATCGCGAGCGCGGGCGGGAAAAGGGACGGACACACAAGGCTAAAGACCGTAATCCACGCGCACATACACGGTTATCGTGTTTACGCGCATATAACTATGTGCACTGTATAGGTACGCCTCATATGTACGACTACGCACACACACACACACATTGCACATGTACGCACTCACCCTATCTTCGCTGACCGCCTATACGTCGTCATTGTAATTATTATTATTATTATCAATTATCATCATCATCATCATCATCATCATCATGGGGCTCCCGGTAAATACCGCATATCGCGCCGAATTGATTACCTCAACCCTTTCACACGTCCGCTATCGTTATACGCGCACGCAATTATATAGGTATACATGTAATAATATAATAATAATATGTTACCGTGAATCCTATAGTGGGAACGTTGTTTCGTATTATGGTGCGTACTGTAATAATTTACATTCACGTATTATTATTATAATACAATATGTGGTGAAATTTATTTCCTGTCTATAGCGGCATAATAGCTATACGGGTTACAATATGATGTACCAAAAAATGCACGCATTTTCTGGAAATACCGCGAGAAGTTTTAAAAGTCTGAAAATATATTCTGCTTAAGCGATATATTTATACGCGTGTGTGTTCTAGAAATGGTTATTTCTAAGAATATGGTAGAGAACTTATTTTAAGTTGTTAAATATATAATAAATCCAACACTTACGTTACAATATACTCTTTCTCAGAGCGATTAATATATTGATTTTACAATTATGTATTTCTTTTTCTGGTCTATTTATATCTATATACTTGTCGGCTACTAATAGTTTCATTTAGTCCATAGATCAGTAATTGGACCCAGGTAATATTCAAATGTCAAAAAGAGAAATTTAAAGAATCTCAAAAGAAATGTTACAAGCTTTCTGGTAGTTCATAATTACAAGAAATATGTGAAAAACTTAGTGTACTGTATGGCCTTAGAATGGCATAGCATATTGGATTCTCAAATACTTGTAGCAAACTATTGAAAGTAGGACATACTTCATTAATCGCATACGTATATTATATATCGTCTTCTGGTTGTTGTGTTTACCGAAGTAATGTGAATCATATTTTTTCAAAAAATATGTATATTTTATATAAAATATATTCTTTTATTTTTATTTTTAAACAGTATATTTGTTTTAAATTTTGATATTTTAATAATAATAGTAATAATATGTTTAATTTTGGACAAATAGTTTAGCAGCTTTAATAATTTAAAGTTGAAACTTGTGGAGTGGAGTGATGGGAAATATTTTTTTTACCGCACTACTCTAAACTTTAAATTGTTATAGCAAGTAAACTTTGTGTCCAAAATTAGACATTAATACATCAAAATGTTCAACTAAATACCTACCCTTCTAAAACAAAAAAAAAACTATTTGAGTTGCATTGAAAAATCAAAATAAGCTGAACGAGTAATATCAATAACATATAATATGTGGTGAACTTACACAGTTACAGATAATATATTAATGTGACACAGGTTGAACAAGCTATAGTGCATGTAGGGACATAATGATACATTTGGTTAGAAAAGTTTAGAAAATAATCAAAACTGGAAACATTTGAAATAAGTGCCTGATTTAGTGTGTGTGACATAAATTTATTTGTAAAACTTGTAAAATAATTATGCAGTGCCTGTATTTATTTCTTTTAATTTTTTTTTTTTATCTTAATAATTAATTGAACAAAGCATTAAGTGAGTACAACAAGTTATGAAGGTACTTGTTTACAATTGGTTTTCGTAGTATTCAGGTAAACATAAAGTTCCGGTAAAAATGGCTGTCGTGGATCAAAATCTGTAAGCACCGGTTACCATGACAATATATAAGTCAACAGGATGAGTAAATACTAAATACCTGTCTGTACCTATCTGTAGTTCAGAAGTCATAATAATATGGTAAAATATTATTTTTTTAGTCATGGTATATAGGTATATCAAATCACTCCATGAGTTAATTTGTAAAAACAATTAACTGTCTCGAGACTATGTATCGGGTTATTTTATAAAATATTATTAGAAAATACAACCTACAAATAATGTGACTCACATACTTATCATTTTTTTTATTCAGGTTTATTCAGATTTTTCTATTGACTCTTGAGTATTTTTCATCAAAATTGTTCAAGGTACTTCACGGCTTCACGCATACTTTAATTATAATTTTTACTGATATTATACGGTGTTATTATATTATATGGTAGTTAAATAGTTGATCGTTCTATGTTCAGTTATGTGTAATAAGAAGATAAAAAAGGGAAGCTAATAAATTGTATGGTAATTGTTATAAATTACAAAATGTATTTTATATTTTATTATAGATTTGTTCGTCAATTTTCATAATAAATCGGGTATAAGTTGTCAAAACCAATATGGGTTTTGAACTTTATAAAATATATTTTACTATACCTACGTTCTTCTAGTATTATTTATAAATTATAGTCGTAAGTGGTATTTGAAACTTCATTTAAGTCAAAAATAAAAATAATTTTTTTCACAGTTAATATACTTTTTTTGGTATTAACGCTGAAGAAAAAACATGTTGTCTATGCGTACATTTATAATTAATTTACTATACCAATAAATAGTTAATATACGTTTGGACTAACTATATATATACTAATGTATATTACTCGTATGATATACAAAAATATAACAAAACATTTAATTCATGTAGTTTAAATAACAACAAACGAATTTGATATTTTATTTACACATCGAATACGTACGTGTTAGGTATACATTATATGAAATACATAACGGAATAAAAATAATAATGATCAAAGCCTTTATGATTTGAATATTTAATGTATTTTATAATTTTATAATACAATGGTTTACCGTTTAGAAGTTTTTCCATTACATTGGTGGACCGATATGTTCGTCATACATGTATAATTTATCTGACTATACTAGTATACTACCACAGAGAACCAATGTAGTTGACTTAGTGATACACCGATACCATTGATTAAATATACATATTTAATCTATGCCGATACGGAATTAAGCAGATACTATTAACACCTCGTTATCTCGGTGTGCTTCGACAACCCATAAGAAAAAAACATAATGTTACAATATATACCAACATAAACTCAAGTACCGTGACATAATTCGTTCAATATATTTCGCAACGATCGTTTTTCTTTTTTTGATGTCGTAATTCCTAAACAGCAATCAATCATATTAATAATGTTTGTGCCCTGGAATATTAGGACGTGGATATAGGTACGACGAGAAGAAAAAAAAAACCATATGACGCCTGGCTTGAAATATATCTCCTTGCTTTTCTTTGATTTTTTTTTCTCCGTTAAACTGTAGGTCCACCATCATACCCTATTGTCATCGCGACTATTTGCAAATAACAACCCAAATCTATTAAACCCCGGACACGGAGCGCGCGAAGGGAAATAACAACGATTTACAAATACCTTCATTAAGTCGTTTTGTGTGTTCACGCAGTATAATATCTTATATAATATCCATGGGTGTTGTGCCACCTCGAGTGCAACCTATTTAACATCTCGCTAAGTATGTATCCCGGGTCGTGGGCTGACTTCATTGTGTCATCGTTGTATCGTTGTAGATGGCCGCCTGATGATTTAGGATCTTGAGACGTGCTGGAAGAAAAAAATGCAAAAAAAAAAATTATTGTGTCCCTACAACGATTTGTTATACTTGCATAGATAGTCATAACACACAATAGAGAAATACTGTTTAAAAGCAAATTCCGCATGCGACGCCGTAGTAGGTCGACATTACGTATATAAATGGACATTGGGTTCTAAATGGACTTTTCCTTTCATTCCAAGAGTCATCTTATGTGTTATAAATGTGTTATACGAACTGCAGTGTATTGTATACACGCCTACCTACCTACGAAAAAAAAATGAGAAAAAATACTTCCTGTTGTGCAATTTGATAGGGACGTCGGGAAAACGGAAATAAAATATCGATTTATAAATATAGTTAATCCGTTTTAAGGATTTATCGTGTTGAGAAGAAAAATGTCCAAATGTTATTATATGTTGTGTTACGACTACTATTGACCGAAATGGGTTTCTTTTAAAACTCAATACTCATGTACAAAGAGTTAGGTACCATTAGTTCGATCACCAAATACAGCCGAACATATATTCTACGAAAAAGATGGAAACTGTTTTTCTTCAAATAACATTAAGTTTCGACGAGAACATGAAGAATTGTTGATGTGTAGAACTGAAATATAAAATAAAAATCCAAAAAATTCTTACGTGTAATTCATTTAACTTATAAGATAACCGTTTCGGATAAAAAAAACATATGATTTTTGAGCTTATTACACCTATTGATAACGCTTACATAGAATGTTAGTAGTTTTTAATAATAATTGAAAGTTTATAAAATATGTAGGATTAAGAACCCATAACTTTTTAGAAAAAAATATATAAAAAAAATAATATTTTAGACTAAGTTATAGTATTATAGTATGTACTTTTCGTTAGTTAAATGATTTATAACTACAATTACGAGGTAACACTCTTAATACACGCGTACTTATAATATACTCATACACTTTATATGAAATTATAATACTCACCATCAGTTCAAATCTAGTCGGTATAGGATTATAGGAGAGAAGGGGCGATTTATAACAATATATATCACGAAGGACATTCTTTATTAATTAGGATCCTAACAACGTTTGGCGAGGTTTTTACCCAAGGTTTCTGATTAGATGATAAAAAACCATATTTTGATCTTTATTCTCAGTCCAAAGATACAGTGTTTTACTACATTAATAAAGCACGGAATGGATTATTCAACATTAAAAATGATGTCTTAGAAACTGGTATCAACGGTTCATAGTGTTGTTTGAAAAATCAAATAATAATAATGATATGATGGACATAATATATATTAGGTATATTATACGATTATTTATTTAGAGCTTGAAGAAACTTTTCACGCGTTTGTTTGAGAGTTCTATTAGAATTTCACTAATATTCACTACTACTGGACATTTTTCCTCCGCAAGGAAAATCGAGGAATAATTTATTGTCGGGTACAAATACCGGTTATTATTATTATTATTAGGTTTTATATGCGTAGAAGTGATTAAAGCTTGTTTACTATTGATTTGCGTTTCTATAGTGATAATCACGGTAAATCGGTTGTGCGATTGTTTTACGGTCGGAAAGAAAGAATATCGTATCCAGCCTAAAAACGTGTTAATATAGGTCCAATGATATTATAGTAACGATATAAATTGCGAATAACTCACGTTGTTGTTCCCTAAAACCGCGTGCGGAATTAATAATAACATCGCACCGTACCCCCGTAGGTGTGATGCGACCGTGTGCGCGCGTAACAGTGAAAATACGCGATACCGTGTATAATACACGGTTATAATGTTATGCATATATACAGGATGGGGCACCGAAACGGCCGATTTTCAAAAATAAATTATAAAATAAAAAAAACGAACAAAAATTAATTATTATTTAGTATAATGAAGTATATAAGTTGCCATTTATTTTTTAAAAATTACTTCCACAAGATGATAGCCATCTCTTCTCAAACATACTTTCAGCCTATTTCGTATATTTTTCACTACACGGTATATTACATACAAAGGCGTACTGGCTATTTCTTCTTTGATTCTGTTTTTGAGTTCATCAATATTTCGAGGTTTGTGTCCATAGACTTTACTTTTTAAACACCCCCACAAAAATAAGTCACATACTGATAAATCAGGTGATCGAGGTGGCCAATGAATATCACCATTTTTGGAAATAATGCGATTTCTTGTTGGAACCGACGAAAAAATTATTGATCATATTGACATAACGATTTGAATTAACAGTTGTTGCCCGTCCATTTTCGTCCTTGTGAAAATACGGGCCAATGATGCCATAGTGTGAAATTGCACACCATACAGTTACTCGATCGCTGTGTAAAGGTCGTTGATGAAGTTGGCGAGGATTTTTTTCAGACCAATAACGACAATTTTGCTTATTTACAAAACCATCAAGATGGAAATGTGCTTCATCAGACATCCAAACATTAAGAATAAAGTTTTCGTTCTCGTCCATCCGGGTCAAAAAGTTTTACGGCTATAGAGATCTGCAGGTTTTAATTCTTGAACCACCTGCATCTTACGAGTATATGGGTGAAAGTTTAGGTCACTGTGTAAAATCCAACGTAGACTTCTACTGGATAAATTTACGGATAACGCATGTTTTCGTGCAGAACGTTTTGGGCTCTTTATGAGAGTAGCTCTGACAGCAGCGATGTTTTCAGGTGTGCGAATCGATTTTATTCGTGCGTGCTTCTTTTTTAATGCTGAACCGCCTGAACCCGTTTATTCAAAGTTGGTTATCCATATTTGAATAGCCCTAGCCGATGGTACCGAATCATGGAGTCCAAGATTAAAAAAATGAAGACGATATGAACGCTATGCGGCTTCGTAACTGTCATTATTTTTGTAAAACGATTTTATCGCATAAGCACGTTGTTCACCACTCCACTGTTCCATAATAATTACTAAATGGCGTGTTGTCTTTGAACCAATAATATCTAGCGGGAATTCTTATATTAATCACGACTGAGAAAATCTATTTTTAAAATCGGCCGTTTCAGTGCCCCACCCTGTATAAATGCGACCATGACGCGCTATGTACGTTGAACGTTTACAAACAGTAGTAGTGGAGGAAACGGTTTTGGGGATACGGAGGGGGGGGGGGGGGTAAAAAAAAATTCGCGTCCGATACACATGTATTGTATTTACGCTCACGTAAACATTTACAATGCGTACATAATGTAAATACGCACGAACGTTACGACAGTGTGACGTGTGAGCACACGAGAGCGTGTGTGTGTGTGTGTGTGTGTGTGTGTTGGATCGCTAGTTTGTGTAATCGTTCGCGCGTGTGTGCGCGTTAAAACGGGTAACGACTGCGTGCGTGTGCGTATCATCGCATACAATATAAACGCACGCACACAAACGTACGCGTGTATTGTCGTCGTCGTCGTCGTCGCGGTCGCGGTCGGTCCCGTACGGTCTGTCTGTAGGTCGGTCGGCGGCGGCGGTTCGTGAGGTGCGCTGCGGCGGCGGCGGTGGGCCACGGGCGCGCGCGCGGGAGGGCGACCGGCCGTGCGCGAGCGGCGGGGTACGCATTCGGTGTTTGCGATGTGCATTTGACAGTTAATTCTGTGCGTCTGGAAAAGATTAATGATTGTCGTTTGATACGTACGTGCGTGTAGGTAGGCGCGCGCGCGCACGTATAGACGTTGGCGCGCTCGGTGTTAAACACAACGGCGGCAAACACGAAACGTTACGGACGCAATAGAGGAAGAAACTAAATAACGGGGAAAAAAAAAAAAAACCTAAATAAATACAAACAAAACTACGAGGGACCTACGAGAGCGGGGTGTATGTGCCGGCGGGGTGGGGGTAGGAGGAGAAAGATATACGGTCTTGTCGTCGTGCGTTACGATATACGTGGTATCGGACGACTGCGTGTGCTGTTTTGTCGCGTCGTACGCGAGTCTAGTCCGGTACACGACAGTAATAATGATGATGATGATGGCATTTATTCATACGAGCCGGGTATATTACGAACTCGCCGCGTTCTTATATTGTAATGTACGCCGTACTACATGCGTTTAAACACTATTATTGTACGTGTACGTATAGACAATAGTGTCATGATTATAAAATAAAAGCGTATAGCCTTATAGTACGGGGAATGACGACAACGTGCATTATGTGCATTTGTGTACGCACATATTATTTATATTATAACACGTGTGTACAGTCCGAGTCGTCGACGTGTATTAGGTGCCTATTGTTGTTGTCGGTGCTGCAGTTATGACCTTTATCGGGGATAATGTAATAACAAAAAAAAAAAAAAAAAAAATGAGAAAATGTTTCTTCGTTAATTAATGTTGTTTACAACGAGTCTATTCCGTCGGGGGTCGCGTACAACGATGACCATCTAGCCCGTGTGAAGACTAGTCAAGTGTGTATTATATTATACCAATACGTATCTGTCTATCCACTCTGGGTGCAAACACGCGTATAAAAAATATTTGAATAATATCAACATAGTGATACGTGTTTGATATGCGTGAGCAATATTTATTAATATTCATTTAATACGATATACCGTGGACACGCGCCCTTGAATTCATGTATAAGTGTGCACATAGCTGCAGGGGCGGATCTAGGAATGAAAAACGGTGGTGGTGGTGGGGACTAAACGAAAAAATGTATTTCTAATACATAAAAACACTGCTGCAGGCATTGAGTTAAACAATTTATAACGAATAAAAAATATTCATCGTACAAGATTGTGAAATAATAACAAACTTGAAAATTCACTTTTATCGCATGTAGGTGTAACTAGGTACCTAGGGAAAAGTGCAAGATATCTATAGAGAATTTAAGTTGGTTGGTATTTGGATGATAGTACATATTACATAGTTTAACAGTAAGATAATAAATTAATTTGACCAATCCTCTGTTTCTATCGCTATATAGACGATCTTGAAAATATGTTTATTATTTCCTCAATATTTACAATCCAACGAACCGTTATATTTTATAAATCTAATAAATTAAGGATGTACACGTATACACGTATAATATACGTTGCGGATAAATAATCATGATTACCAATCACTGCTAATAATGCAAATAAGCGAATAAACAATATGATGTAAAATATTAAAATGCTATAAGTATAGTGTATTGCATTTCTTTTATTTATTAAATAAACTGAAAATTATAGTAATGTTTGAAATATTTTTAGAACCTCAGGGAAATGCTTAAGCCTCTCCCCCCCCTTTGTATCCACCCTTGCGATATAAGTGACCAGGAAAAAGGAGTTAGAATGGGGAACATAAAAAGGAGTAGTAGTAGTATTATGCGTTTTATTCTATCGATATGTATAAATAACTATTAATATTTTATATTATAGTATGTTTTTATTTTGTTTTTAATCCCTCGATTTACCAGAGGTATACAAATGCAATTAATAAAATAACATTTTTTTTTATCAATATAATTATTTTAATCCAAGAGAAAACTACGATCATTTTAATTTTGCATTGCCCAAAATTTTCTGTTTACATATCGGTGTGTCCCTAGAGTTCTAAACATTCACTGGACAACCGTATATTTTAACCATAAATGTATTGTACAGTTAGCTTTATAGATAATTGCACTTCAGAGGCTCAAGGCAATGTCTTTAAACTTAAAGCATGTGATCTTATAAAAAGTAATTTAAAAATGTTCTATTGAAAGTATAATTAATTGCACCTTATATAGATTATTGATATCATTGAAAGGTGTGAAATCAGGTGGGTATTTTTGCAGCCTCGATCCAAGTTCAGAGAACGCATAGAGAAAAATAATTAATTATTATTATAAACAATATCCACGCTTTGGTGCTAGATGCGATATTATGAGCTTGGATAGTAGAAAAGTCCCAAATATGGTTCGGAATTTAATATTGCTTAAGATTTAAGTATTGACTTAATAACAAATTCAGAGAATTCACTTTTTTATATTTAATTTTTTCAGATATATTATATTATCTGAACTGTTCATTATTTAAAATTTAAATTTCCTAAGTGAAAATCACTTAATTTTTGTATTATCAATGCCGCTACTTAAATCGCTGTCTTTGTTTATTATATTTTATTATTAATGAAACGCCTTGATTTGTGAACACTGATGCTAAGAGTTAACTGAAATGTTAAGAGTGTTGCCTATTGTAAAAGAGCACAAGGTGTTGCGATTATACTGTTGAAACAAAACGAACAACGCACTCTAGTACAGAAATTCTAAAGTAATACATTTGTAACACCGATGGGGTAGATGTCGTTCAAGCGTTTGGACGTCGTTGAAATTTCGACTGATTCCCGCGGTGCAAGTAGAACGCTGCCATCGATGTGACAAAAAATAAAATTTATAAGAGTAGCACTTTTCTTCATTATTAGCGAATTGAAATACTTTGTTTAAAAGCTTTTAGAAGCATTTGCATATTTTTACTGGACGAATGCCCCTCGCAGTATTCTACTAGGAATTATAATTGAGTAGATAAGAAATTTAACTTAACATATTTTAACAATTTTGATTGATCCAGAATATCTTTAGAGAGTCAAAATGCAAATTTCGCAATATTTTGTAAACACTCTACAAGATTACAGGAAAGTAAGGGTTGGTTTTTAAAAAATAATTTAAGAAAAAGCTATTGAACTGAAAAGGTTTATAACATTAAAAGTATTAAGGAACACTTATAGTTTGATGTAAATACCTACTTAACTCCCTGTACAAGTTACATCGCATAATCTGATAAGACGATAAAATACAAGTGAATTATCAAGGATCGGCGTCACGGTCACTTAGGTAAACGTAAACTTTTTCTTATCGATTTTAGATTTTTTTCAATTGGTTTTTAGAAGTTTCATTAATGTATGAATATAATTTATGTACATTACGCCTGGTTTATTTTTCATACTCAACGAGTTCAAAAACAGGTTTACCGATGTAAAAATAATTTTAGTCGCCAAAAAAAAACCATCGATACCGTATACTTAATTCCTACCGTTTTTACGCTAAAATTACCATTAAAATAATATGTTTCTCTATCAGATACGTTCGTTTGTAACATTAATTTTTCTGTCAAACATGCACTGAAAGTTTAATATTCGACGCCAAGTCCTGATAGGTGAGTTATCTTGTGTGGTTCTTTCCGCGGTCGTATTTGTATAGTATAGTATATTTGTACGTACTAATGATCACTGTTACAGTAATAAACGTAAGGTGCGTGACAAAAAATAATATGTGTGGCTCGTGTGGGGAGGCAATTTCAGTCTTCGGCGAGGGCACACGTCACCAGCGGCTGACATATTGTATTTGTAACGCATTATGAATGTATAAATAGTTGTGATGTTTAAAACGCCAATGGATTAGGTTGTCAGGTCACACTTAAATACACAATAAGCTATGTAGTAATAGGACAAGATTTTATTTTTATATATTTTACTCGTCAACATTGTTCCGGTCTCGGAGAATGAGGAGTTGTGTTTTCATCTGCTTTATATGCAATACACTGACAGCCATAAATTGTCTATTCAAAGCGCTGTTTGAAAAACATTGTTTTGGATGGGGTAAGATCCATTCTACAATTTTTTGTATCTTAAAATTTCTTAATTTACTCTATTATTATTAAAATAACGCAAGATTATTAAGTAAGTAAATTTGAAGAGTTAGGTAGTTCTTGGGTTATGAAAATGAATTGTTATTATTAAATTAGTAAGTAACTTAGATTCTGAATGAAACGAGGAATACATTGGTTTTGCCATCAAGTATTTTTTTGTAACAGATTTTTGATAGGAAATGGTGTTCAGTTGATACTTAAGTGGAGGGAAAGGGTATTTTTTTTAATTTCTCGGCCGTTATCCAAATACTCGTAACTAATAAAAACAGGAAAAAATCTGCAAAAGGTGTAATCCGGTTGATGGGATTGAGTTTTTAACTCCACATCGCCTAGTATTTCACCACAAACTAGGTACTCCTAATATAGAGTACCTTCTTATATTAATATTTTATAGGTAATTCAGTATTTCATACTATTCAAAATATTTAAATTAAATTCGTGGTGTTCATGGGCAATCGAAATTTTCGATTAAAAGTTAAACCTACTTATTTAGAAATTTGATTCATTAACAACAAACTTTAGAAAAATAAGCCAAACCACCCCAAACCACAATTTCACTCAAAATTTTTTTCGAGTGTAAAAGACCAATACCATTCACCCGTCCCTTATACTTCACCGGACTCTGGAGTCTTGCCCGTGTTTATGTTAAGACAGCTGGTATCTTTCAAAGTGATTTGAACTTATACTTAAGTTTAGAGCTGTAAGTTTCTTTTCCAACAAAATTAATTTCAACTTTTTAATCATAGTTTACTTATTAATTATCTGACGTCTTATGATTCCGTATTCTCTGTAATACTCACTAAATGTAAAAAATAAATATTTTCAAACCAAAAAACCAAGGTATTTAACACGAATAACAAAAAAAATGTCTAAAAAAAAATAATTTGTTTTTAACCTTTATTTGACAAGGAACCTTTTTACTTTTTCTGGCCCTCGGTTGAGAATTTTGTTTTTTTTTAATCTTAACCCAACTGAATTCATCGCTATAGGGTTACAGTGGAAAAAAAATAGTTGAATAATTATATAAAAAAAAAATAAATAGTCATATATTTTATGGCACTTAGTTAATAAATATATACACCGGAATTGGTAATATTCAAATTTTTTAATCCACATTGACTTTATAGTTTCATATTTTTATCTTATATTATGCTATTTATTTTAACGTTGTAATTATTAAAGTTTTCTAAAAAGAAGAAAAATGATTTTCATAATTATGAATGGTAGTTTAAAAATAAAACGTAAATTATATAATATGTATTGTGACATTTTAGATACATAATGTACCTTAATTCATTTATTGAGTATTGTGGAGTTGTATGATAATAAATTATTTACAACTTTAAGGCGCAATGATATCACTTTTTTACCTTGTTTGGAATTTATTGTATAAACCCTGAAGTGCACTTTATATGATGAAAATACATTTTACAGAGATCATGCAGCTTCAGAGATAACTAATTTACGAGTTGTGTAAATCTTGTAAATAACACGTCTATTGCTCATTCGGAGAGTAACATCAATCTGTAGTATATAAACCTACAGCTTATGTCGTCGCTCATTTGGCACCACGAGGTTGTCTAATAATATATTTACAATGTTGACAACGTTGACGTCTCAGTTCATTAAAAATTAAATTCATCGAGACATCGATCACAACGTATGTTTTATGATAATTTTTAAATCATACGGAGGTTTAAAAATGATTGGCGACAAAAAATATGTCAACAAAGATTATGTAAAAACGAACGGGTTGCAATATAGAGTTGTCCAACTATTTTCATGACGAGTAATCGGTTGGTTCGCTGTTTGTTTGTGTTTCGATTCAAAGCCGGTCAATTGAAAGTGTCAATTGAAAATATTCGTTGGTGGGTTGGAAACCAACAGTTTTAGGGCTGAGATTTAGATGCAATTTTCATTTTTTTTCTAAAGCTTGCTGTGCAATGCTCGAGCAGTCACAAATATTCGTATACAAAGTTCTTATCGCAATATTTATACGAGGGTGTTCAAAAGGTCTGTCATCCCAGCACGGGAATGTTGAAATTTAGACAAAATAGTGACTAAACAAAACAGTAATACTAAAAAATGTCATATTATTATAAAATATTTCCAATATGATAGTCTATAAACACTATATATCAATAGTATTAAATATTATTTTAAATAACGTAAAATAATGACATTGCATAGTACATTATACATTGCCAAAATCGTAGATCCAGTACATGTATAATATTAATTTATAGTATAATATTTGTTGTGTACTATTCTCTAATTTTAACATGCATTGTATTTTAATTTTAATGTATTATATTTTTGTTGAGTTCAGAGGAAAATTGAAAGAATAACTATTAGTTACATACATTTTAATACGGAGATATCACAATTCCATAATCTATATGTATAAAAATGAATCTTGTTATTTCCCTTAAGCAATTTAGCTAATTTTTTTTCGTGTTTGTTATGGTTAGAAGGTTTAACGAGGCAATGTAACTGATAAAAATCGATTACGTTATGGATTGAGTCAATCAGTACGAATAACTAACATTTCACTTATGAATACATTTGAAGGTACGACACCATAGGTGATAGTATAGCAAACGACGCCTACAGTAAAATCTTCTTCCTCAATGCTCCTGACGCCAAAACATGTTCCAATATTATTGATATTAGCTTCAATTCACGTAAAAATTCGTAGACATCATAGCATAAAGCCCGTAAATGTTCATAATTTAACTGCTAACACACATGCATACATATATGTAGCAACATATACGTTTTTAATAACCTACAAGGAAGCATATAATCATCAAACATGTTGGCATACACTGGTATAGCGTATGATTTATCATAATATTATATTACAAACAGTTTTCTTAAGAAAATTCTTAAAACTGTTCAGGAAACTACGAATTACGTGAAATGAGTTTCCAACTCAGTATTCAGTTTTTGTAATCTGATTACTTGATTTAAATAGTTTTTCACTTGTAGTTTTTGAAACATTGTTTTTTTAAGCGAGGGCAAAGTTATATTGAATTTATTTCGAAAATATGAAAGAAACTAAATTAAAGTATACTGAGTATAAACTTACTATAGAGTAAAATTGAAATGATTTATGAAAAACTAAAAACTATGTAATCTACTCGAATTTTACTAGAAATGTGCAACCTAACAATTTGTTAATATAATTAAAAATAAAATGTATGTACGTGTCTTTATAAGATTTCCTTATAAATTATATTATTATAATCAACAAAATTTTAAGATCACTGTTTATAACAAATGCATATGACTGAGGTAGTAATTTCGCGAAAAAGATTACTTCTATTTATCTATGTTATGCTTAAGCTGCATACTACCTTTATTATGATTATGTACGAGTATTTAAATATATTAATTTTACATATTGTAAATAGCTTTTTAAGGATATAAGGATACTGTAAAATAAAAATATGATGTGGTTTTACATAGTAAGATACTTACATAAGTATTATATGGTTTCTCAATGACGAACAAAATACAGGAACTTCTATTTTATGGATATTTTTCTTTAGCTGGCATATATTTGTTAAGTCACTGCTTAACTAAAGAAAAGCATCCAAAAATAAAAGTTAAATATTATTGAAACTATTCATTGCTACCATTATCATTCTTCTTCGATAAATGTGGTCAAAAAGACAGAGGAGGATAAGAAATAAAATATTAATACAATTTTAATATAAACAGCCCTATGGTTATTAAACATCCATCTTATTCAAAATGTTGTATTATGTACAGTAGGTACATCATTTTTATATAATACATACTAAATACTTAAGAATCTAAGTATACAAGTAATGCTGATATAATAAAAATAATACAAGTCTTGATTTTATTTATGTAATAATAGTTGTTATACATCAAAAATTAAATAGCTAATTCTGTTAAATTATCTGAGCAATTAATCATCAACACAAAATGTCTGTATTTTTTCTATAAAATTGAATATGTACTTAAATGAACAAAGAACTATATTGTAGGTTACACATTAATTAATTCTTAAAACTATTTCAAAGTATTACACACGGATGCTATATAAGAGCCTTGAAGTGCAATAGTTTAATATTATTTCGTCGAGATAAGTTTATAATATACATCGTGATATAAATAAAAATAGTACAAAACTGTAATAACTATAATATTTGAACCGTTGGGGCCACAGACAGCAGACGATTAAAATTCTGGTCGTAAGGAATATGCACCACACAAACCTCTCTAGAACCGAATTTGTCGCCGTTTTTCAAACAAATTCGGATCTACAGGGTAGATGTAGAGCATCACTACACCGAAGACGAACGGTTTCCAAAACCGCCGTGTGACGACTTGGGCGGTGGCTATGGTAGTGGTGGCCCTTGGTATCTCTGCAGATGGCGTTCTGAAACAATGTAAACAACACCAGACGTTGACTAATAGCGCAAAATAGAGAGAGAGAGAGAGAGAGAGAGAGAGAGAGAGAGAGAGAGAGAGAAAGAAAAAAGTTTAAAACGATAGAAACCGCTACAAAACTAACTCTTCGGCAGAGCTTTCGAAAACAAAACGGTTGTACGCGTGCGTGTGCGTCGGTTGTACTCGCGTATATAATATAAGCTGGCGGTGAAAGACTCCGAATCGGCCGCGCAGCGTGATTTGCAGTTCGTACTCGCGCACAGCGCGTTAGTCATCATCATCATCCCCTTTCTAAATACACACGACTACGTGTCAACGAACTCTCTCCCTTCACCCCGTGTACACGCGCACAATAAAAGGGTCGCAAACACGCAGAAGGGTCCGCAATTTTTTTTCCTTTCTCTTTTTTCCCATTTCTCTTTCATACGCGCATATACGACTCATACGTTTTCGCCACCGATAAACCGTTTAAAAAAAAAGCGTACACATACATATATATACGTGTGTGTGTGTGTGTGTGAGTGTGTGTGTGTGTGTGTGTGTGTGTGTGTGTGTGTGTGTTTGTATATACGCATACACGCATACGCATAGACGGCCGCCGCCCGGCACACCCCTACGCCCCCACACCCTTCACCGCTACTGCCAAAACCACCATGCGCAGCGTAGGGTGACTCGAGGCGTACGATCAATACTCCGCTAGGGCGGAGGTGTCGCGAGGCGGTGGCGGTGGTGGGCACGAGCGCCGCTGAATGCAAATTACTCCGCACCCGGCGAACGTTTCCCCTGTACCACACCCACCCCGCTCCCACTGACCACCCTGGCAACCGTTCGTTTGCATGCCCGCGATGAGCCTAATCTGCATGAGCACACGCGATCCGTACGTTTATTAACCACCATCGACAGGGTCACCGTTAAAAGAAATAGGTGCAGGGGGCGGGGTAACAATCAAAGTAAATATTATAAAATAATATTCATACAGCATACAATTTGTACACTTTAATACATCGCGCACGAGCGCACCCGAACGGCATAATACCGGCTAGCGGGTAGGTATGCCGCGAATTTGGCGCGTATAAGCCGTACAAAATGACAACAATATTTTATTATATAATAGTAGGTATAAGTACCACAAAAGTGCGTGGAGCACGAATACGGCAGAGTTTGTCGAATTAATAGTTTTAAATATAGGGTTCAATGTAAGTATGAAATATTATATTTAAACGTATAATATTAGTATGAAATTCATGTAAATACAATTAAATACCAGACAA
This sequence comes from Periphyllus acericola, assembly GCA_949715065.1. Classification (NCBI taxonomy): domain Eukaryota; kingdom Metazoa; phylum Arthropoda; class Insecta; order Hemiptera; family Aphididae; genus Periphyllus; species Periphyllus acericola. Next base: position 26,874,543 of record OX454268.1, read on the forward strand.
ACTTTCTTCTAAACTCGTGATGAAAGTTTCATTCATAATTTCAAGTCATGTAAAATATTATTATGTTAATATACACAAAAGATAAAAATATAGAATAATAATAACAACAAATTACAACACTATTATTAGTTATTGTAGTAACGACAAGATTAAAGCTTGTCCGCGTGAACATTTCAAATATTTTCAAACGATAATTGTTCGAAAAAAAAAAATATCTTGATGTAAAAAAAAAAAAAACCTTACAATGGTAATATTAAATAAAAGTTTGCAAATTGTGTTCATGCTTACCATGCGTGATCGCGTAGCGGAATAGTAAGAGACCGGACTAGTGGTCGCGGTGACAGCGGAAGCGGCAGTGGAGTGGCGTGCACGGGGCGTGAGTCATCACTGACTGGCGTCGAAGCGGCGCGCCGACTACTGCACCACAACGAGTGACGCGCCAGCTGTGTTGTGCCGAACGGAGTGAACAGCCGTGTTGTTCGTCTGGAGTCTGTCGCCGGAGTATCGCACGTCGGGCGTCAGTTTTTCGGGGTTGCTCGGTGCGCGGCGGTCCCGGCGGGCTGTATCGATCGGGGCGGCGGCGCGCCCTTTTCGGAGGGCGCAAGGCTGGAGGGTGGTTCGACCGGCGCGCCGTCTGGCGGCGTGGCGCAGGGGTCACACGCAGACTCCCGCCGCCGCTTTCACCGCCGCCGTGCGCGGGATTCCGCGAGCGCGCGCGACCCTTCCGAAAATCATCCCTCCAAAATCTTGTCCCTCGCTACCCCAAACCTCGCCACCACCACCCTCACGTTGTCTACGCGTCTTTCGTCCGCACAGCACCCCGTCCCATCACGCGCGCGTTCTCTCGCCGCCACGCGCACACGCACCCGATAGTTCGCTAGTCCGCCCGCCCGCCAGCCTGCCAGCCCGCCCGATCACCCTAACGCCACCGCCGTTATACTGTACCACCGCCACCGCGGTCATCTGACCCTCGTCGCTCGTGTATTTATGCAAAGCTCGTAAATTACTTCTTCTTCTTCTTCTATACAGTACTGTACTACTACTACTCCTCGCCAGCCCGTCAGCTTACTCAGCAGCGGCGTATACCCCATTCAAACCCCTCACGCACGCACGCGCGCACGCGTATATTTACGAAACGCTCGGCACCGTCAACAAGAAGCGGGTGGGTGGTAATGAAATTTGGTGTCGTTGCGGCGGCGACCGGAGTATATGTAGGGTTTTCAAAAGAGAAATACTCTCTTTCTCTCTTTCCCTTTTTCTCTCTCTCCCGTACCGGGCTCATCCTACTCTGCGTAACGAGCGGTAAAAAGAGAGAAAATTATATACTCACACACACACACACACACACACACACACACACACACACACACACACACACACATATACGCACAGTACGCTCACGGTCTTTGTGTTGTTTTTTGCGGGCTCGCTAATTGCCTCGATGTAATCAAGAACCTGGAAGCGACCTTTAATTCCACCGTAGGCAGGGTAGCAGTCAGATAAGATCATTTCCGTACATTATTGCATTATACAGTATTTTTTCGCTCATTTTTCTTGACTTCTGATACCCCTGTACACGTATAATAATAATGCATAAAAGTGGGTTCGTGTAGTATCTGTATACGTAGTATAATGTAAACGTGTACCGCAGCTATCTTTTTTTATTAAAATACGAGTACCGTGGGGAGTGGCACCGGGGTGTGTGATAAAAACGCGCTGAAATTTAATCCAAAAATATTTTAATAATACGCGATACGACCGCCGCGGAGGATAGTATTGATGGATATGCGGTTGCTCCGGATGGGGTAACTAGGGCGGCGTATAAAATATCGAAACGTACCTATACGGTATACCGTGTGCATCACAGCGGTGACAACGAATAAAAGCCTTCTGAGAACGATTTTTAAGTGTACGCATACACTACACGCGTCGGCGTTGCCGCAACAATGGACGGACGTTTTTGTTTTCACTAGCTGCGTACAACCATCACGCGCGTTACCATCATCGACTCGCCTCGTCTGACAATCATCGTGCATCCTATAGTGGTGCTACACTATATGCTGTTACTACACGAACTCGTATTATTTAACGATCGAATATGTATGTATTAATTATCGTGCCCGTCATGCACGTTTATGTGTGTTTACATTGCACCACGGGGTTTGATCATCGTTTTTAATTAAACTTCTCGTGTTCAATTAAACGGACGAACTGGCCGAACAATAAAATTGATATAAATATTTCTGCAGTTTGCAGTCGTGTTATATAATTGCGCGAATTCCGTTCTGCACATGAAATAAAATATCACGGGTTTTTTTAAATACATTTTCACCGTGAAATATGTCAAGTGATTGCGCCAACAACAATCAAATACCCGTTGTTTATTTTAATAAAGACTTATCATAGTAGTTGCCTAACATGATATAGTATTTTAATAATATTGTACTTGTAAATACTTAAAGTACAATTTTGACGACTGGTATTCATGTCACGTCCAAGTATGTAAGCCATTTATCAAAAATTATTTTTTTTTACACTACTTATACGTACATACTACCTAAATTGTATATTTTAGTAGTCACCAAATGTTTATGAACACTTTATTTTATCATAATTCAGTCAATACTGTTTGGAAATATGAATTTAATATAATAATAGTATATTAATTTAGTATTTGATTATTTTCTCATAAATTAATTACATTTCAAATGATAAGTGTTTCATACAGTACAAATGAAAGTACAAATGAATATTGAGGTGTGCAAGTATGAGTACAGGTTGTAAGAAAATAAACGCCAATTTAATTTTGTTTAAAATATGAACAAAGCATTTAATATTAAACATATGCATGAAGCATAATACTAATTTAAAATTAAACAAAAAAATTATGTTTTTCGAGTTAAAAAACATAATGAATTATTCATTTTAAGTTTATTTTTATTCGTCGGTGTGCAAAAATCCTTTTCATTTAAATAATACAAAAATTATCTTGAGAACATTTCTTACGGGTGAAAAACAAGTGAAAAACACAAAAATTAAAAATAAATGTTGGATTAAGAGATTCTGAAACATGGATCAGAATTTAAATAGGAAATGAATTACGCCAAAAAAACACATTTATTAAAAGAGGGTTAAGATTTTTTCTTAATTACACAAAATCAACATATACGTGTTAAACTCGTAACGTTTGACGTACAATGAAAACATTTTTTTTAGATAAAAATATACGCTAAATAAATGTTCCTCTTTTTATCATTTCTAGTAAAATATCTTTGTGAAATTAAGTATAAAAAAAATACTCTAAAGACGTTAAAGTAAGTCTAAATTTATAATGAAAAAGGGGGAAATACTTAACTAAGCCGACTTATTTACAGACTTGTTTCATACCTGACTTATGCTTTGTAATAATCTTAACGAACTTGTTTAATTTTATACATTTAAATTTCAGAAAATGTTAGTGATACTACAAACTATAACTTATTCTTTGAGATGTTAAAACTATATAATTCCATTTCTGCTTATAAAATCTTTCATAAACTAATCTCCTTATAATGTAGTGTTCGTTTGAAAATATTCTTCTTGTCGTGAAAGTGTATGTAAAACACTGCACTTAAGAAGATTTTATTTTTCTTTACAATAATAATTAATAATATGTCTTAAATTAATAAGTTTGATTAAAAAAAGTTTTTTAAATTGTCTTTATAGTTAAAATACCTATATTAATTAAGATTTAATAATAAGAAAATAGTACTTTTTTAATTATGTGCTTTTTATGTATATAAATATATATATATATATATATAAAAAATTGCTCTTCTTATTATTTGGTACATTTTCATTTATAATTAAATATTAATACCTTAGTGACGGAATCATAATATATTATTACAAAGCTCCTGTTTTCCATATACGATATATATAGGTGTATATATATTGTTTATATATTTATTAAAACATTTAGTTGTAACCAAACCATTTCAAATACCCTAGGAAATAGTCGGATTTTAAATGAGTGTAGTTAGTTTAGTGTAGTTGATAATATTAGTGGTGTGTGTCAGGCTTAGATTTAATAAATAATAGCATACAGTGAAATGTATATAACTTATAATTCTATTAAAAAAACTCAAAACTCAAAACTATTACAAATAAAATATTATAAATTATAAACTGACTGGAGAAAGAAATTAATTAGATGGTTTACCCGAAAACTTGATGGTAAGCGATTTGGTTTATTTTAAGTACGATTCGCTTACATCAGCCGACGTGGAACGAAGTTTTTCGAAGTATAAGAACTTATTGGTTCTAAACAGAAGAACATTTTAATTTTAAAATTAAAAAAAAAACCTTGTTAGTAAGTTTAACGCAATAACATTTTTTAAGTAAAATACATTTTTTAGAGTTAACATATTTTGTGACTAACGAAAGATGAAAATAAATAAATTTTATAAACTTAACAAAACGTTATTTTTTGGTATCATTTTTAATTTTTTATGTGCAATTTTCGATATTTTTTAGTGAAATACTGCAATCAATTTTACTACTTTTTGACCACTATAACATCCGTGCTCTACAGTAATAAGTTACACATTGTTAATCTACTTTAAAACAAATAGTAACAAATAATAAGTAATAAATAATAAGTAATAAAATGAAAATCTTATAGAAATTGGCCTCGCTGAAAAAAAATATATATCCATCGCAAAAACATACTAATGTTAAAATGAAAATAATTTATCGTATGTTATAAACTTTGAATTGATGAAGTAAATTACTAACACATAATTAGCACTCAACTTTTTATTTTTTTATTAGCCTTTATAGTAATTGGTATGGGCGTATGGCTGAAAAATATAGGGTTTATTTTGAAAGAAATGTCGATAATATTTATGAGAAAACCGTTTTCGAGATATTGTAAAGAATACTAATACGGAAGGAACCGCGAGATGCTGAGGCGCAAAATCAATACTTGTACATTTCTCTAAAAATAAAAATAAATAACCGATTTAGAACGCACCCGTGATGGAATATCCGTTTTGCTAGATAACACTTATAGTCGTCGAACCAAACGGAGTAACATTTTGTTGATTTCAACGCGTAACGGAAAAAAGATTGTACTCGAACATCGGTATTTTTATAAAAATATTTTCTTAACGAACGAGCCTTTTGCACACTATCCGAACGTCCTTTATGTTTACCAACGCCGTTTCAGTTGAAGTGTTATTTTACTCATTTGTCGTTTGTTTACTGCCATCAACCCGAAATGTTTTGACAGTTTCTGTTCCCCCTTTGCACCGCGAATTCGTGACAGGTAGGTCAGATGCCGATGTATATACCACATTTGCGTTATATATTTATACACACCCACCTAATATGTATTTATTTATTTATTTACCGCAGTATAAAGTCAGAGGGTTCCATTGTTTCTAAATCGCACCAATTATATGTGTCCACGCTATTGGTCGTATGCATACAATCGTCCGATCGTTAACGTTGCAAATGAAGAGGGTGCACGAAAACGTGCGAATATGAATAAACAAAAGTCACGTGATAACATTACGCGGTATCGCGGAGAAATCGAAAGATTTAACACGACCATAGAGCACACTACTATTGTTATTGCATCGGTGTATTATACGTAGTTCTGTGCGACGGCAATATTCGCACGCGGTTACCGACGGGGTGCGCACCATTCGAGCGTGTGATTGATTTTAATCGATAGTTCGGAAATTGAATTTGAAACGAGTCGGCGATTGGTTTATTTCATTGCGAAGTTCCCGAAATGACGCCCGTATTTACAGTGCGGAGAGTTCCGCGAAAAGTTTTATTTTTTATTTTTTTACTTTACGCCGCCTCATCGGGTACACCGATACGTGTGCGTAATACTATGGTATTGTATTGTACACGCGGAGGTCAGGTAATTCGAGTTGTGCTACACATAAAATCGTAAGAAGCCGGTGCTCGCGTGGGATCAAGGCGTTGCCGGACGAGATCACCGTCCTTTTCGTACACAGGGTACATACGTAAAAATATGACTCTGGCCGCGTACTTACGGTTCGTAGTGCGTACGCATAACGCGCGATATACGTGTACGCGAAGTAATGATGCAGCGGACTACCCGGACTGTCCATTGGTATTGCGATTTATCGCGCCCTTTATATATATATCGGTCTGATTTATTGCGACAGGTTTTTTCACCCGTTTAATGGTTACTTCCTACCCGTAGGTAAAAACAGCGCACTGCTATGGTATGCGACGTAGATAGGTACACGACGACCTACTTATACACAGATATTATGATGTTTTTGCATCCTGTAGTCGGGGACGGGCCAGATACTTGAAATACATACAAGATACATCAATATTTTTACCTGAACATACAAGATACTAGATACATTTACCATTTCTAAAAACATACTAGGTTTACATTTTTTCCCTATAAATACAAGACGAAAGATCGATACTTTTACTTTTTTTTATAATTATGAATCTAGGTAAAATTATTAAGGTATAATATATTTCAATATTATTTACTTTAAAAAAAAAATGATACTGTTAAACAATAAAATTTCTCACAATACTAAATAATACTTCTTATAAATTTGTTTTACGAAAAATGTTTTCAATTAATTTTGTTTCTCTATGAATCAAATACAAATGAAAAGTCATAAGTCTTACGTAAGTCAAATTCAAAATTGACCTTTAGCTTTATCAATTCTTAGGAAAAAATATATTAATATAAAAATCTTATGATAAATCTTGAACCTATGAAAAGAAACAAGTGGATAGTGCGTGAAGAAAATACTATAGGCGGTGCAGTGTTGGATTCTACTAACTACACAATATTTCTTCGCAGAAAAGTACTTGGTGTATATACATATGAGCAATCCTTCTGGTCAAAATTGTGTACACTGATACAGAAAATAAAACACATCACGATAAAAGTCATAAAATCAATACATCCCTTATTTCACTCGGAATCTAAAAGATACAAGATACACAACAATGAAAAAACTATCTAGAGACAAAATTCAAATGTAATACTTCAACCTTCAATTACCATCAATTTCTTAATTTTTAATAATTTCTTTAGTTTACCAGAAAATAGTGTACTATTTACACAATCTTAAATAATAATACTTTATCGGCAACTTCTCATCGGAAAATTTACAAGGTGATAATAGTTTACATTCTTTCTTTGTAAGTGAAAAAAAATATTAAAAAACATGAGACTAAAAATTGAACCATCGACATTTTCGGAAAAAGAATCCCTAGAAAATGGTTATCTACAACTTTCACAAAAACTATAAAACAAAAAGTGAATTTTTAACTCCTTTATAATACACTTATACCGAACCATTGTCAACAAAACTGCTAGAGATACTTATAAAAAAAATAAATATAATATATCGAATAACACGTGATAACCCTGTATGGGTGATATTTCTATGTACAGTGTGAATACGCATACAACCGTATAATTTAATACTTATTATACTCTTCGATATTATTTTTAAACAAAATACGTTGCATATATCCAATTATATATGTTTATACATTTATTCGTAAACGGTTTTGTTGCAGACGTTGAAAAATCGTTGTTTTACAGGGTAAACACAAAGTTTATAAATTATATGATACGTGGAATATACAGTGAATCACCACCGCTGCCTTTGCTCGTTTTGGATTTTAGAATTCGCACACGACGCCGACGCCACCGCGCCGCCGTCATCCCTTTATACGCTCCGAACTGTACGCGCATTATGTACGTGAGCGTTGTGCGAAATGCCATCGCCGGGCGCAATGCTGCGGCGACGGCGGGAGAGTTAATGTTTGGATAGAGGGGTTGACGGTGGTGCAGCAGCTCTATACACATATATAGATATAGTTGTGTGCGTGTGTGCAGGGATGTAGGGAGAACGAGAGGGGAACGGCGAGGATAAGGGAATGCAAATTTTTCAATGGCATAAATCATCCGCAAAGGGTTTACTATTGTTAATATCGCGCGTGCGTGAGTGTGTTCGAATAACCAATTATAATATTGCCCGGCGGGATCCGTCGAACGAGGCCCCGTGTATAATATCGTTATGTGTTTAGTATGTTATAAAATATATGTGCGCGCGCGTGTGTGTGTGCGTATTTTCTGGAATAAAATATATCGTAGTCACATACATAATATATTATACGTGTACGCCACCGAAGTTTTCCTCGACGTTTGAAATAATACAGAATCGACAGTTATCAAAACTCCACCGACACATTATATACATTTGCTAGCTTACAAAATTTAATATTGTATATTTTATTTTGATTAAATGTTTCCTTCTTTTTTTTTGGGAAAAGTCAACCGAGCTGTGTAGTGTCTTGGGAAATTATTTTGTGCGGTTCGAATTATTTTTCACGGACTCATATACATGTTTACCTAATATTCCGGAGTCCCTTACCTTATTTACTTAAACCTTATCGACTTTCGTTTTTCAATACTGGTTTTTCAACAATGGCGATAAATGTGGATTTATTTTATAGTTTAAATGCTCAAATACAGTATGTTTTAATGACGAATTATATTATTCTATGATAAATTATTACGGTCGAGTGATTAACTGGTTGTCATTGGAGGAAAAGTAGAAAAGGTTAATCCATACTACTATCCTAGGAGTTCATATCTTTCCCTACACGATGTCAAACTAAATTTTACAATTCCATTAACTTAGAGGGTATAATTTTAAATTATGAATATAGTTACGAAAATATAGATTAAAGTTTAAAAAGTGAAAACGTTTTTGTTTAATATTGAAAATATCAATCCCTATATAATATTTTCTCTAATATTTTAAAACTATGTATATGTAAATAAAAATAAATAAATTCATTCGCCGAAGTAGTCACTGAATGGTCTCTTCAACTCAAGCATTTTTCATGTAAAATAATATTATTGTATATCCTGTTGTTTGTTATTTCTTTCACTCACTTACGCATATTGTACCATAAGCGTAGAAATTGTATAATTTTCTAAATTAAAAAAAAAACATGTTTTCTAAACAACTCGATTAATTTCCTATAATTTGATATACAATTTTTAATTTGCATCCGTGTGTGTATGCGTGCACATGGGTGTGTCTGTGTGGGCGCTTGCGCGTGTAAGTGTGTGTGTGTGTGTGTGTGTGTGTGTGTGTAAGCTCGTTTCGGGTTTATCCTTTATAAGCGCACTCTGTGGTCGACTACGGCTAACCTATCGATCGGCGCGAATATTGTCGTCTTGGCACAAAAGGGTCACTCGGAGGAGCCTGATGTGGTGTACCAAATCTACAAGGAAGGAAAATTCGACGAAATAAATATTTATACACGCATACGTCAACACTTGCACGCACACGCGATTGCTCGCGTACACACACACACGCACACACATGCGCATTATATATATTTTTTATATTTTCCATAAGTGTATTCACGCATGAGCGATTCGATTGACTTTTCGTAGTTTTGAGAGTTTCGAGTTCCACGATGTTTTGATCTCGTATCAAAATTCAGTTTCAATACATAACGTATCTCCAGGAGTTCAACATATTATAATAGTATTGCAGTACTCTATGTGTAAATAAATTACCAATGTATTCATTGCACATAAAAATACTATGAAAGCAATAAATGAGAGGATAAATTAAAACTATAAATTAAAATAAAAACGAATTTTGTCGTTTATTCAATGATAAAAATCTAACAGTATGTATTAGAGTAATTTTAAGGCTCTCTAGTATAAAATATATATATGTTGCCCAATATACAAAGGACAATTTAAATAACACCCCGGTATTGTATACAATGTCCAAATTGTATACTTATACCATGACATCATAAACACAACGAGTGACCCGGAATGTTTTCCCGATGGCAATATCTTCGAATATATACATTTTTTTTTCCAATTTTATCATACTTGAAATTGTGAGTAAGCATATTAAAAAGGTAATAACAAATTTGTATTTTCACTCCTTAACCGGGGCTTCAAAAAATAACTTCTGAATATTGAATTTCTATAAAATTGCTAAATAGCCATATGTTTATAGAACAAATTTTTAAAAAAATTTTAAAGTATTGCAATTTAAAATCCAATAATTGGTTTAATATTTTAATATTACAGCTAAGGTAATTTTTGAAAAAAAAATAGAACGCGTTTATGGCTATTGCAATTAATTAGTATAAATTAGATAGTTTAAATCCCTTTCTGGTCACATTGATGGGTTTGTGTACTTAACACATTTGTGTGGCTTCAGCAATGTCTTACTATCTCAGAGACGAATTATTAATGATGCTACACCTAATAATACACCTTTTTCTGTTGTAAAGGTTACAATTTCTAAGTAACACTAATCTAATAGATGAAAATAAAAATTTGATATTAGATTATTCATATTATGGCTCTCTACTATGAAATTACGTTTAAACAAAAATGTTAATATTTGCGCAGAAATTTTGATCGGAAACAATTGCTGGGCCAGGGTATGTATGCATAATGCATATATGCATATAATATCAAATATATTAATGACTTACATTTTAGTATAGGCTTAACAACATGCTTAAAATTAAATTTCTTTAGAACCAGTCACCATAAAAAATTTAACTATAAGGCTCTTCTATACGGATCTAACAATTTCATGCTTTGATATACAACACACATATTTGGTATATTATTTACCATACCATAAAAAGTTGAATATTAAGAGCATAAAAAATAATATTTTCAGTGAATCGTTTACGTACTATGAAATCGTACGAAATTGTTTGCTCTGCAATAAAAACTATGAATCTGTTGAATAACAATAATAATTTGAAAGCTATGTAGTTTATACATTTCATAAATATACTATGTATCGAACGATTATTTTGAAAATAGTAACGCATATTGCCGGATCAATATAAGTTTACTTTAGCGGTTATTTATGACGGAATAATTTTCTTGCAAGTCACGATGTTTTTTGTTTCGAAATATTATATAGAATTCAGGGGTGATTTTTCCTTGTATTATACTGACGCACGTAATACTTAAATATACCTCTCATTTTGTCCCATTCAAAACTTACACAATGTCGGAAATTTTCATTAAGTTTTAATTAATGATTGCAAAAATATTTTATTTTACATTACGTGTTTCTTCACCTTTTCATAATATGAATAATATATTATACAAACTCGAATATTTTAGCTTGAGTATTTCTGAGCACCTCTATTGATCGTTTTAGGCTCTGTACAAAATTTCAAATTTTTTGTTTTGATAATTTAACTAAATGCAACACGATTCATGAATTAAATTTCCTAAATGTGGCATCTTATTGCAAGGTTTGTTATATAACTATATAATATATTATATTTTATGTTCGCAATACACTTATAAGTTAAAAAACCAGCAAAAACAATTAAGATTGAAATGTTATTTACAACTTTTTGTACAGGTACTATAAATTTCGAATACATAATAATATAGGTAGTTACTCATTATTTATTTCGTGAAAACTCATGAAACGACCAATAAATATTATAGTAGTATTATACTAGTCTCCCACTCAAAATCATTTTTAAAAAGCCGTAAATAATCATTACTTAGAATAATAATAGCACGGGCTTGTATCGAGCTTACCGAGGTAAGATGAGTATATAATATACATATATATATATATATATTATACATAAATACAGTCTCAGCATCATCCAAGTATAATTTGTAATAAAAAAAGAAAAGCTATTACACCGGGTACCTATTTCAAACAATAATTATACTTACGATATCTGCAAATCACCCTTCGTGTACCTTATGGTCTAGTAAGTAGTTAACTGCGTTATGACCTATCTAGGTACGCGGTGCAAGCAAATTATGTTTGCTTTTTAAATTATTTATTTCACATGTTATCATATTTTTATAATTCTGATGTATAATTATTGTTATTATCACGAAACTCAAAATAATAAATCCACATAAGCTGCTATATTTGTTTCCCTCTCAGATGTAGACGTCACGTCCAAATAAAGAATAAAGAACCTATTCCATCAGTTGAAAGTTTTACCCTAGGGAATTTGTCCAAAAATGTATGTACCCTTAGTCATAAACACCATAGTCAGTATAGTCACCCTCCTATCTTAATAAAAATCGATGTGAATAATGTTTGAGTACATGTTTCCTGAACAAATAGTATTTTCTCGATACGTTCGCAATATGATCAGAATAATCAGCATATATATACCGTATACAATATACCTTTTGGATAACAAAAAAAAAAAAACAACATTTATTCGCGAATACCAATATTAACTCGGATACGTGATGTACTAGGTCCAGAAGCTTTGTCGAAGTAAATTATTAAAAAAAATACATTGTTTTATGATAAGATGAAATTTAATGATTACACTTTTAAGCTTATATTATAGTTTTACTGTGATTTTGGAATATAGAAAGCTTTATAGAATAGATGTGAGTATGTAAGTGCACCAGATCATCGTAATATAATTGGTTTAACAGTAAATACAAATGATTGACAGCAATTTGAAGGAAATATTATGTTTTTAAGATTACTGAGAACTTATACATGTACAGTTATATTTAGGTTGATTTTTTCAAATACCTACATAAAATAATGTTTTAGGTATTATCATGTATAATATCAGTTCAACTAAGATTTTTAAAAATTTACAAAATACATTTGTAGACATTTATTATTTCAGTTTTGACCACTTATTTTAGTTATCATTTTATTAGTACGATTTAAACTTAAAATCGAAAAAATAGCTATTTGTTTTACAACAATATACTTTTCCTTCAGGTTTTATTGGTAGAAAACTTTTCAGAGTAATAAATGTGCTTTAGAATTTCATGTATTACCTAGATGTTACATATATTTGAACGAAGAAGTTATTTTGCGGTATGTGCGAGATAAACTGTTAAATGCCCATTATTTTTGAGAAAATTACATAAAACTGTCAAAAACTTTATACTATTTACAAAGCTTAGCCCCAAACCATTTAAAGAATGCAATTTTATATTGCTGGCGCCTGGAATTAGGATTTAAAAATAGATTTTATACTTTTATATTTCTATAATATTTGCCAGGAATGATCGCAAATTATATTATCAAGAGCGTTTACTAACACGTTTAAAGCAACTTTACCGAGAATCACTATCTTGGGTGCTGTACCAAATTTCTATATAATTTCATGTAAATACATTTTGATCATTTTTTATTTATTTTTTTTTGTTTCGAAAAAAAACGGTTCAGATAATTCAATACAATAAATGTTATTTTTACAACAATTTTACTATGATTGTATATTTTTCTTACGTGCAACCAAATTAACTCGTTTTATTTATTTAACTCGTTACATAGCTCGTGCATTTTAAACGCGCGCGTACAATACTTTCACCGTTAAATTGGGGACCATATTTAGCGTAAACATAATGTTTCGGTCGATATTCTATTGTGAACAATGGTTTCGTTTCGTCTTTGTTGAGGACTACCAGCACAGACCGTTTAAATATCAGGGATAAGGCTCGAGTAACGCATAATAATAATATTGTACACGCACAACGTGGCGGTAAGAACAAAATATCTTTGTAGTTTGTACGCAATGTTATACAAAATTACCATAATACGCACGCATGCACGCACGCACGCACAATACCATAAGACACAATAAACGCCGAAAGAACAACATTGTTTTAAGTTTTATCACGTTGCTCGTAGCAACAAATATTATTATAATACGGCTGTTGTTAAGTTTTTCGAAATTACTCAGGTGAGCCGTATAGGCGATGTTTCAAATTTATCGACTTCATCAGGGCCGATGTATAATGGGTATACGCACACGAATATTTATATTGTTTAGTAATAGGTTAGCCAGTACCGAATTTTTTTTTTTTTTGGAAGAGGGGGTTACCCCGAGTAGCAGATTTTAGGAGGGTTGCTGATTTTTTCAAACTTAAAATTTTTTCTTACACGTTTTTGTTTACTTATTTCTTATATTCAATATTAAAGTTTAAATTTCTTATAGTAATTTGGTAACACTATCATGGCTTAGTAGACTTTTATTAATCATTTCAATGTAACAGTTTCTAAATTTTGTTGCACCAGGGTGGAAAATTCCTAAATGCGGCCCTGACCCCTGACTATTATACTAGTTGAACTGAATGTCGCCCAGTTGCGACAATAATAAACATAAGCACGTCCATAGACCAATCGCTTGTAGAGCGCGTGTGTTGATATCTCAAAGAGTATCGAGAGTACGGGATAAAGAGAAAAATACACGTATATTTTTACTATGGAATACGCCCAAAGGAAACGCATCGAGCCGTACGCGAAGACAGCGTGTGATGATGACGTATGCAAGAGGGTGGCAAATCGCGGCTGACTCCGCAGCACCTCACGCGTTGCTGAAAAAACGAGGATTACTATTGTATGTTATTTCATAATATTTACTCTAAACCCTGATGCTGGACACAATTATATGGATGCTGTTAAGCCCAAAGTTTTATTTATTAAGAAAGTTCTTTATTTTTTTAAAGGAGTTAGTTAGATTAGAGATACTTTATATACACTATAGGTCTAAATTAAGGCTAAATTAATAGCTGTTGGAGTATATATAACATGTATAAGGCTGTTTTATTTTTTATGTCAAAACTTTATTACTTCAGAACAAAACAAATAAGGTCAACTATTTACTGTCGGTGGAAATTTGATCACCTCATTTTTCATTCGTAATGGTACAGAAACAGGGTGGACGTCGGAGACAATACAATTAGCACTTCAGTTCACGATGATACGTGGGAAATAATAAAATGCTTTTATCTAATGTTGGAAAAAATACGTATATAACTGATGTCTTAAATATGTGGATTGTGGATATTTATTATTCGTTTCAAGGACGAAAATGTAATTTTATGATAAATCAAAATAATTTCTATCTATGGTACATAATATTAAGATTAACCTATGTTTTTGATAGTACTTTCTCATAAAAAAATATGTATTTATTCGAGTGAAATGAACCATTTTTTTTTGTAGGTAATATCATCGTCCAGTAGGAAAAATCGTTACCGTACGCCCTCGTTGTGTAGTCATTGTAGGGCGGTGGGAATCTACTATAGGAATATAAAATGATCAAGTTGAATTTTTTTTTTTTTTTGCCCAAGTCATATGTCATTATAATGAACATATTCAGCTACCGATAAGTTGAATCCATGGTGACGTGGCCAAGAAGCCGAAAGTTTCTATATTTCATGGATACCGGCCGTCGGAAAGAAACAAAACGAAATCAGAAAAACCCGACGATTTTAGAACTGGGACCTCATGAAACATATAACAGCTAGGCCATTGATTCCCTACCTTTTACATTTTACGCCTCCCTTGAAAATTTTCAAAAACTCAAGTTAATTTATAATCTCCAAATAATAAATAAAAAAAATTGACCTTTTGTTGGTAAATGGTGCAAAGAAATTAAACAAATAACTATTATTTCTTTTGGTTATTCATGATAATTTTAACTAACTTTTGTTATAATTTTAAAAATAGATCGACTTACTAAGTAAATTACAAGACAAACAGAATATTTGATATATGTAAGTAAATTTATGGTTTGTAAAACAGGAATTTAAAGGAGGAGTTTTAAATTGTTTTTTTCTTACCAAGTCCATAATCCCTTAGTATAATTTTGATAATTGTTGACATCATTATCAGTCAGCAGAATCTATTAATATAAGATAACCTGCGAATAGATCGATCATTATAATTATTATCGATACGGGACCGACCGATCATTATCGATGAACCATAATGGACACCCTTTTTTCCAAGTCTATCAATAATTCTTAAATTTAAAAATTACTGTTTTTTAATTTTACATATTGTAAATTTTTAAAAAAGAAATTCTACCAATATCATTATTATTTTATTCCTCCCGTGTAGTACCAAAACTATACCTACCACTAACACTTGAGCCCTTAGAACTAGGCGGTTGATTCGATACATACAGCGGCATCTAGATGAACGACGCGGAGTTCGCTGTGGTGTTTTCTGTGAAACGCCACGGGAATATCGTATTATAATATTATAATTATAATATATTTATTTTATAATTATTCTTATTATTATTATTATTATTATTATTGTTAATATTATTATTATTCATCACTGACGATCGATACGGTGGAGTCGGTCGTGTGACGATACGCGCGACCTAACGTCCCGGTCTCGTCGCGAGCATTTATTTAACAGTAATATTATTACACATTACACATGGGTACCCGACGCGGCACTGGCTGCTCTTGCCGTAATATCCGTATTGTGCTTACAGTTGATGATAAGCCGGTCGTGCACCGCGTATTGTTACTGTATTTTTGTTTAATCGAGATGCTGCCGGAACACGGGCGCGTTTTCATCCCTATAATACGTATATCGAGGATCGCGCGAACTCGGCGCGTGGGGGCGGGTCGCGGGCATTGATTTTCCGCCGCGCAACATTCGGGTCACAGATGGTGCGAAGAGGCCGCGCGCGTTTTATTGCTCTCGACTGCGGCGGCGGCGGTGAAAAGAGGATAATACTATAACGCGAGCTCGCCCTGGCGAAAAAAAAAAAAAATAATCTCGAACAATTTTAAACCCCGGTACGGGTCACGTCCCACTCTTCGTCGGCTTCGCGCACGCACACACGTGTGATAAAATAACCGGATTTGTACGTAGGTGTATAAAGGTACCTTTGCGCGTGCTTTTGTAGCCTTTGTGGCGAAATAAGTTATTCTTCGGTCGGCGGTGACGCGGGTAGGGGGGGGGCGAGTCTGAGAACGGAGCGTGGAAGAGGGTAACCCCTGGCGTGACGCAACGGCGGCGGCGAGAGCGAAAGTTTACCCTGCAAAACGCCCTTTTCCAGCGGCTGCCATCCACCTCGTCCGCGGGACAGCACTACCAGCAGCAGTAGCAGCAGAAGCATCCACCCGCACCCCGCTGCTTCTGCATCGCCCACCACCGCCGAACCGATCGCTGGATCTGCGCGCGCCGCCCGCGTATCACCCCGCGGCGTGACGATCCGGCGGAATTAAAAGCCCTTATCTGCCATCCGCCGCCGTAGCAACCCTCGAACGACGGTGGCGGACTCGCCACGGCGGCGCACTGGGTTGAACGCGCTATAACAGGTCGATGGCGCGCGAAACAACCCCACACGCGCGTTCTCTCGCAAAAAACGACCCTCGAGAAAAATGGCGCATGCACACTGCACGCACGCACACACACGCTCGACGTATGTATTTGTTGTGCGCGTTTTGTGTGGGTACCGTCGCATTATATCGCGCTACTGTAAAAGCTCGATCACTATAAGATCAAAATAACTATTAGCTTATTTGCAATTAATAAAATATAAGTTTTTTGGTGTAATTCTCGTCTGTCGTGTATTAATCGACTTCCAATAAGTCAGTTTGTACATCATTAGGACGAACCCGCAAATACATGATGATTTTAATAATATATATATATCGATTAATAAAATAAACTAATAGGAATAGGTATAGGGATTTTCTTATCGTTAATCGACATAAAAATTAGTTGTGTACAGATATCTGCTATAATGTCGACAGGAATATTGGTAAGGGGTCTAAGAATTGTCTTAGTCTTGTTTTAGAATGAACCAATTTTTTATTTTTTATTTAAAACTTAACTGAAATTGAAATCAATATCAGCTAAACTATACTTATAAAGCATTTTGATCACCTATTAAACCACTTTTTTTTTTGAACTGTGGGGGGTGGTGAAATTTCCCCTGAAACTGCCCCCCTGACTGTATACACCTTCGTGCGCGTTTCACTTGATATAAAATAACGGAAATAAGCTAAAAATGTTTGCGAAACAGTCGGCGTACTCGGTCGCTTCACGTCCACCTTTCACGGAGATGCATGCGTGTTATTCGCTTGCTCGCGTCACCAAAACAAAACACGCGTCGTTGACACGACATTTCAGGGGTAGGTATGCTGCAGCGACCTCGACGGCAGCGACGACCCAGTTCCGAGTACCAACCTCGAAATAGATCCCACGATTTCCGTTCGACGGTTTTCTAGACATATCTCGTGATAATTATCCACGTCTTGTACACGTCCTGAACACGCTCGACTATTTTAGGCGGGCAAACCATATCGCTATAGACTATAGAGTATAGAATATCTTAACAAGGTATACCGTATAGTATACCGTATAATACCCCATAGCTCTTACCCCATAGCATTATTTTTTTTCTTACACCCCTTTATCCACGCATCACACACGGTGAACTCGTCGACCATTTGTCTTATGTTAACAGAATTTGCATTTTTATAGATGTACGTAGGACAAATATGTTCAATACATAACACAAAACATTATCACATTTCTGCTAATTGTTATACTGGTTTGAAATATGCATTTTTTTCAATGCAATGATTGATCAAATTTTAGACGCTAGTTACTAGCTCATACTTTATGGTTAGCGCAAGAGGGATTACGGTGGAGGTGCTCTTTTGTTAAAACAATAGGTGTTATTAAAAATGTTAATAATTTTACTTTATTAATACATATAATAATATTATTAAATACATGTATTATAACTTTATCGCTATAGAGTTCTTGCTTTATATATAATGTGATCATTAAAAGTCGCATAGATATGATGAAATAATTGTAAACATCACTGGTGATTTGATTAAAAGCGAATAAAGAGATTCGATTTAAATTAAGCAATATAATAAAGGATATATTACTATTATAAAACTAACTAGGTACTAAACTAGCCCCAAAAAGACTTAAAATCATGAGTACAGTATTTTGAAACAAGAAAAATCATTGCCCACCCTAAAATAAAGGTTTATTTGTAATGGCACCCTTGAGAACGCCTTGTGCGAAGGGTAGGAAATTGCTAAACTGGCACAAAAAGCTCTATAATTAGTCTACATTAAAGAGGATCTAAACTCTAAAGCATGATACAATAAAAATAAACAAGAGTTAGGTGAAGTTATACGAGTTTAGAGACTTATTTTGTAATAAAATTGAATCAATTATATTTATATTATATTTATCAATTACAGTTATAATTTAAATTACTATAAATTTATTAGCATAATACATTATAACAATAATAAAAATATCACTATAATAGCACTTGTATATTATAATTATTTTAAATAATATTATTATATCTTAGGAATACTATTTATATGATTATTGTTTATTATACAATTTTTAAAAGAAGTATTGAGTGAATTGTTTTTGTTAATTTGAAATTAATTTTTTTGCAACAAAATATACTTTCAATTATAGAACTACCTATTAAACGCTTTTAATCTTTTTTAAATGGTATATTCATGAAATTATACCATTTATTAAATAGTATTAAATATTCGACATGTTGCCAATATTTTATTATACAAATATAATTTAGAATTATTGTTGTATTAAAAAGCTCTACTACTTACAAACTATCAAATGGTAATAAAAATGTTTTTGTATAGCTAAGAACCGAGAGAATTTTCTCCACTTCAAGGCGGGTAAAAATCTGGCTTCGTTCAAGAATGCAAGAAGACCGTCTTACCTTCTTATGTTTATTAAAAAAGAGGTAATAATAAACGATTGTTATTTAATACAAACTATTTACTAATAATACTTCATTAGTATTATCAGAAGAAACATAATTTTTGTTGGTTGTTATTATTTTTATTATGTAAAGGAAATATAGATACATAAAATTGTATGTTTTTATAAAATCTGTTGAGTATATAATACATATATATTGTATAATGTGTGCATTATATGATATACGAGTGTTTTATGTAGAACATATTCATAATTTATTGTAATTTAATGTTGGACCTTCCCAGATCTTCGTTCTAGACCCGTGCTCGAGTGAAACTGACTACATTTATTAAAACTACGAATATTTTAAAGGAAATGGCGAAAAATTAATGGAAATATCTTTTACCACAATCTTATTGGCAATTGTACCTAAATATCTTTTACTGAATGTACTACAGTTGGTTTGGATCTCGGCCGTTTTGTTGTAAAATATAATTAATAATTTCTAAAATAGCATTTTAAGAAAAAAATAAAATATAAATTAAAGGTCTATTTTTTAATTTCTAACGGGACCAGATCAACATTTTACCTGATACAGGTTTTCATAAACAGGAATTGACAAGAGTTATTCGTTGGTCGAATTCATTGTACATTATTACAATAGTAAAATAATTTTATAGGTTTTGAACTTATTTAAATACTTTATTATTTTCGCTTTCATATTTCTTAGATTGTTAACAAGTGGTATTCTATTTTAATAACGTCGTGAAGATCGGTCTCATTGTTTTAAATAATGAGGCGGACAGTACGATATAATGATTAATCAAAAGTGTCAAAACACGCATTCGAATGAAAGTCAGTACTATACTGCGAGTGCACAGTTATTTACGATTAAACTATATTAATGGGCCAAATTATTTAACTAACAAAACACTAATGAAAATACTTCAGACGAACACGATAATACTCTGTACTTTTAAAATATAGTTCAAGAACTGAAAAAAAAACATATTTTTAAAAACTTCCATTCATAAATATTAAAATTAAAAAAAAAAAATGAATCCACTTGAAATTATTGAATTTATATTTATTTTTTTATAGAGCTTATATAAAATGGTAAAATCGAAATATTAAATATTGAAATTAAATATATTATCTAATTAATTTTGTTTAGTATTATACATCGTTCTCTATTAAGTGATACTAATTATATATTATCATCCACCGTACACAAAACACTGATCGTTTGATTTATTATGAATGTAAATCTCATAGTAATTGCATATCTATATTATAATCAAAATTATTCTTGTTTTAGAGTTTTACATTGTAGCGAATAAATTATAGTACTATAAGCGAAAACCATTACATCAATTTATTTTGAAAAAACATGGTCGTATTTTATAAAATATGATACATTATATTATATAATGTATCATATTTTATAAAAAATTTCACCATTTGCTTCAAATTATGATGATTCGTAGAGAATACTGACAAAAATCCAAAAATATTAAAAGGAAACAAATATGCAATTGCATAGAAATCCGCGCTCTAAAATTAATTAAAAATATATAATAGAAACACACGGAAACAGGGTATGGTGGGAGAGAAGATAATAATGAAAAGCGTAATGCTTTACGCGTTAAATATTAGTAGGTACTTTGATAATGTATTAAAGTAATATAATTACTTAGCGTTAGGGTTTGTGTGTAAATACAATACGCAGTATTATATTTATGGATACATTATAATAATTTATTAACAACACATTTTACATATTTACGTACATTATTTGTTTTTTCAACAGCTTTTGTGGCCCTTGAAATACCATCGCTATTCGCTGCCACCACTATTATACCATCGCTCTCTGTCATATCTCATACGTCGCCTAAATATTTTTCGCATCTTCTCGGATCTTTTCTAAATCTCTATTCACAACGCCTTTCCATCTCATCTGGAGCTTTCTAATGGATCTTAAAACGATGTTTATTTCTTCTTTTACCCGTTTGATTGGTTTCCCATCTGCCCTACAAACGTTATTAAACCATTCTAGCGCATTCAGATTCTGCTAAAGAGGAGCGTACATGAGTTCTCATGGATATTTTGTAAGTCACCATTATGATGCATTTTCGTAAACCCCGTTTCTAATTTATTAACTGGTCAACATGAAATGGAAATCAAACAAATAAAAAATGCAATTATATTGAAACAAATATATGAAAAAATGATTATAGAAATAGTACCTACACTCAACTCTTTTGTTTAACTGCCTCAATAATCATAAAAAAACTACTATTTGTGTTTGGTTCTTATTAGGAAATTTTCATTGATACTACGATTATTGCTACGGTCAATGCACTACATAAACTTTGAAAATATTGATTTCAAAAATGTTTAGGATTCATAATTTAAGATAAATATTGTTATAAATTGATTATGTTTATACGCGTCGACAAAAACAAGTAACGGACGGTAAATAACAACAATAACTTCGTGAATATATAAAAAACATATATCCTTATTCCTTATCCCGTGTGACGATGAAGGAACAATTCGTGTTTTGTGCACGTGCAGCCGGTTTTTATTCGACCTATTATTCGCGCACAGAGCGCTTCAATTAACCAGCATCACGACGACAATGACGACGATGGTTTTAATGCGCAGGGACGTCTGGGTTTAGTAGGTCTTGGTAGTACACGTGTACCATCCATCGTACGACGGACAATTTATCGTTGTGTTCCGTTCAAATGTCCATGAGATTAAAGTAGCCGCGTAATAGTTTTCAGTAGTCGCGCGTTACTCGAATAACAACGTAGCGCGTACGGTCGTCATCAGTCATAACTAGGGCACGGATTTTTATGTAAATACATATTTTTATTGAATGCAGATATCTTTGTTCTGATTAAAAATAAGTACGTTTCATAACACCCTGAATAAAATGACACTTTTTTATGTTACATATTTTCACATATTTGGATGTAAATACATATTTTTAAATATTTTTACTAATAAGTACATATTTTGCAAATATTTCATATTTAATAAATGTAGGTACTGATTAAATATCCAGAAATGTTAAAAATAACCATTTCTTCATATTGGACATTTTGTTTTATCGGTTTTTCGACTTTATCGACGTCGCGCGTCGTAACTCGAAATAAAATGCAAAATAACGAGCTGAAAAATAATTTAGCATATATTTCAGCAAATTTTGGTTTTTTGGTTGAAGTCATAAAAAAATTAGAAACATCGAATCTCACAATAATTGAAAGCCTAGCAACTGTGGAAAATGCAGCAAATACACTAAATGAAGTCCAAGGAGAATCTGGAGTGATAATAAAAAATAAATTAAATGACGTACTAGCTAAAAATGTTGGTTTACAAAACATAAAAACTATTAGAAATATTCTTCTGGATACAAATGAAAACCCATCAGTGGATATAGCCGATACTCGGCTAACGAACGGGCGGCAATTGGTATGGCCAAATTGTTGTGTCCCCGCATACCGTTATACGATAGTCTTAGACGGTCCGTTCGCGCAAAAATCACGACAGAAACAACGTGCATGTTGCACCATGTCTTGCGCGCACAATATCATTGAACCGACAATATAACCGTGTATCGTAACGTAGCGGAACGTCCGTCATACGAGTACAACGGCACGTCTAAAAAGCGGACGCCTCCAAGTGGCGGACATATTTTTGGGAACCGAAAACATTTCACTGCTTGTCCATAGGGAGATCTCTAAGTACGAAACACTCTAAATAGCATTGGACTGTTGATGCTTTAACGTGCGAAATGACTGCGCGTCAAAGTCTTAAAATAAACTAAAGTTACCGATTATTTTCAGTGTAATTACTATTTATACTTTTTCATGATTTTTTAAATAATAAACATGTGCATAGGATACATTAATCATTTTAAATTTTAATACACGAACAGATATACTAAATCATTGTTACATTGAATACATGTTAATTGTTATGCATGTACAGTTTTATTAATTCACGAATATGCTTTATTTCTTCCTCTGAATAACGGATAAAATAACGTCGAGAAGAGAGTGTCCGGTACATAGTGGTTTCACTGTATATGATAAGATGGTTTTTTACCTATACATTTAGACGAGTCGGAGTGGAATTTAGGAGAATTTCACCCGAAGACGGCCTCTTTAGAATTTAGTCAAAACGTATAATAGCCGGAATGGGTGTGTGCTAATTATTTTAAAAATAAACTCACAAACGTTTAGACTATATGAAATAAATGATCACGAACAGCGCATTAAGTACGTTTAATTGATGTCGTACGGCCTATATATTTCTAACTTTCGCACAAACTGGGTTTTTTTTCATGTGAATCGATATTTGAATTCTGATAAAGTACATGTACATTTTCAATTAGAACAACAGAAAAATTATTGACGTTAAAAATAATAAAAAATATGTTTCTGTTTAGATTTTAATAAAGATTCATCAAATCCACTGTTTGTATAATATAACTAAATTTATACTTTGTGTACGTTGATATTATATCATGACGTATACGTTGCATCATTGCATGGACGGTTATCGCGCTAAAGGAGAATGGCTCGAGGGTAAATATATTATATTATATTCACAGTGTTTTTATTTATTAGTTTTCGTACCGCTGATCGCACAAACAACCCTCTAAAAAAAAAATATCCTTCCGAAATTCCCCCTCGGAGAGTATAGGTGCCTACACGCAACACACGCGTCACGCCGAAAAATAATGGACAATCGGACAGCAGAACGTACGGCCGACTATAATATATAATAAATTATTCTAATTATCGAGATAAGGCGCAGAAATATATATTTCCATTTAATCGTAACCGGTTTATGCGTTTGGCGATTTGTGCATCGACGTGGGGTTGACACGATAATTTATATGAAATAAATATAATCATGTTATTAATATATTAACTTTTGTTAGCTGGACCAGTTATAGTTATAGTTTAACGACTGAATAAATTTCGGTTGCTTGAACTACTTTTATATACCTCAAGTCTCCATCGAAAAATTAGTTAAATTAGTAACTCATAGAATTGTTAAAATATTGGGGTAAAGTATTACAGACATTATTTTATTTTGTCATCTTTGATTTTTCTCTTCTATGCGTTGTATGGTAAAAACTACCTAGGCTAAACGCAGCATGCGGTAAATAAATAATACTTCAAGTGACCGCGTTAAATTAGGTTTTCGGCTTGCCGAGAAAAATACAATAATCGTATGACGGAATTCAATGCAATTTCCATTATTGATAGACTTGAGTATTCTCTTCTTGTTTCCGTTTTTTTGCACTGTTTATAGTGTTATGGATGCTCAAATCAATATTTTTAATCAAGACGAATATAATATGTATAGGTCTCTAGGACGAGAAACATCTGAGTGCATCCGCAGGAAAGATGTGACCGACCTATGATAAACGTCCTGGATTGTTAAATTGTACAGCCCGTGTGCGTATTTGAATTTCAGAATAATTGCAATGAAAAAACTTTTGAAATCGAGTTAGAACTCCGTGCCGTCTAGTAGCATTTTCGTCAATATCCAATTGGTTTCAAGTTTAAAATACCAATCCCTGTATTTCCGCGGAGTCTCCCCCGACCTAGGGGTCTCGTCCTTTTTTTTCAAATGATAAATTCATATAACTTAACAAGTTTTCTCTGAAATCAACAAGAGATATTTTTTAGGAACTAAATCTAGTCTGGAGAGGCTAAGCCTTCCACCTAAGTTTCACCTATACTACGATATAAGAAAATGGTCAGAACTCCTGAGTACAAAAAATGCAGTCATGTGTATCAAATAATAGAGGTTATTTCGAACATTTATAAAAATATATAATATATGATTGTAATTTCGTTTTTATTTACTGAAACCATTTTTTTTTTAATTAACAATAAAGTTTAAAAATATAATTTTTAATTTTCATTACTAACAGTTAAATCTTTCCTGAAAGAACCACTAATAATTAGATATTTATAGATTATCATAACTCAAAAGCATAATAAACATTTTTGTTCTTATCGAAACTCAAATCTCGAATTTAAGCATGCGGTTCGTGTTTTTCTAACATAACTATTATTCTTATAAAATAAAAAGCTTAATTTGTTAAAACTTGGTTAATTTTTACTAAATTTCAATTTTTTTCAAATTGTTTTTAAATAACAATACGAGCAAAACATGGCTCTTAACTGAAATTCTTAAAAATAAATTTTTTGAGATTTTTTAATTTTTGAAAAAAATCGTCCCGTTATTTAATTATAATCTATAATTTTGTTTCATGTAATAGTAAAAATAATTGCATTTAAACATATTGATTTTCCACGGAAATATCATGAGTGATATGGGACTAGACAAGTTACGTTGTACATATCGTGCTGAAAATGCGAATAAAAAGCAGAGCAACTTGAAAGTGGCATAATGTTATTCGACGCCCCGACTGTGTAGCTAAATCACTGCAGGTCCGCGTCTTGCTCGCGAAGTCGAGAAAATCAGAAAACTCGCCGATCACCCTCGTTATCAGCATATTAATAAAGCTACCGGAATGGCGACTTACGTCACGCGGCGCGGCCACTGCACCAGTGTCCTGCGCCTTAGCCGACGGGGTTCGGGACAGAGTCGTGTACGTAGGCAGAACGTGCAAGTGCCATTGTGCTCGTCGCATTTGTCTATGTATAGTACTAATTAATAAAAATATTCTGCGACATGTGTACTATGATGTTCAACTTACCTTCGCTGGGTTATACCGCGCGTAGACATCGGTGTCCGGGCGTATACAGCAGCGCGCGGGGCCGGTCGATCGCGCGCATCAACGCGTATACGTATATTAAACTATGTTAAACGCGATAGAGCCGACGCGACGATTAGCTGAGGGCATCCGTCGACGAAACGTCATTTCGACAGCAGCTCGGTGTTCTCAACGCACGAGACGGAGACGTTTTTTTTTATTTCGTTTTCCCGTCTCGGTCTCGCGCACGTCTCTCTCTCTCTCTCGCTCTGCACGCGCCAGTCGACGGACGAGGATAAACGTACACGACCGTTTATTAACAATAATAATCATACGTCCCCAATTGTTGTGCGAGTAACGGTAATCGTGTCCGTTGTTCGCGATCCCCAGCAGTACTAACGACGACTTTAAAAATGTTACTTTTTTTTTTTTTTTTCGTCAGATGATCGGGATACTGCACGTATTAACACAATGTTATAATGTTATGACGACGAGTTGCAGCAGGGTCGTGGCAACGATCGAATCTCGACGGTCCAATAAACGCGTGCTGGAGGACGCGATCGAAAACATAATATCTTGGGAGCTGCGCACTTATATACCACGGCACTACGTGCTATATTTTGATATTTTTGTCAAACATTACGCACATCGTATACTCTACAATACTATAATGTGCTGATACGAGTATAACATAGTAAGATGTATACGCGTATTGTGACGCGGTCATCAGATCAGGTACACCGGATATATAGCATGAGGCTTAGAAGGGGTTAGACTCCCCCCCCCAAAAAAAATCACTGCCAGGACCCCCCGAATGCAGACTCGTTGTTCTGCAAAAAGCATGCTTTATGCACAGTGATATCTAGAATATATATCTATATATATATATATATATATATCTATATATATATATATATATCTCGAATAACACCGACGTTGATGATATTGTAGTGTTCGCGCGAACGGAACTTCGTATATTTTAAAATAAAAAATATATAATCATGAAATGTAAAAACTTTTTTTTTATCATTATAATGGGGGGGGGGAATTGAACTTCCCAAACAAATTTGTTTTGTTTGTGCCTACATGAACGGTGCGCTCAGGTCGATGCGTGGAGCGAATTGGACCCAAAGTCTATAATATTATTACGCATGCGTCGTGTATTGCGCGGTACGAAGAGCTGCAACTGTGGCGGCAATTTTAAACAATAAATGCGCGTGCGCGTTGGTGACATTGGGTCCGATTGCTTTGTTCTATGCGTCACGATTAAATTCCGTGTAGCTCTCTATCAAGCGTACTATATTATAATATTATGATCTACGGCACCGTGGTATACCGCACGGCTTAATCGAATTCGAACAAACGTACGAACTACATTACGCAATATATTGCTGCAGCAGGCCTAAATACTATGTACAATAATCGTTACTATAGCCGTTATGACTATTTATTACGGTCACATCCTGCAGTAACCGAGCGGGTGGGCACAGGCCGTGACGCGTATACACATAACAATATTATAGCCGTCACGTGTATCCACGTTCGTGTGTCCGAAAGGCGCGTGTACCCATAATATTATATTTCTAAACTCACGACGTGTACGTGGGCACACGCTTGCTAATTAATAACGACAGTAGACAGTAGTATATTATCTATTATTTTTACGCGTGCATGATGTGATACCTATCGTTGATGCCGTCGTTCGTCTTGCGTCCGACGCACACGACCTATAAGCAGTATAGACTCTCGATAATTCGAACCTCAACAATTCGGAAACCTCTATAAATCGATCTCAACGCTTGGTCCCTTGAAAAAACCTCTATACTTCGAAGAAAACACATATACTGGGTCCTCTCGATAAATCGAAATAAAATCTCAAATACATTTAATTAGAAATGTGGTCAACTTATGAACTCGTATTCATTAAGAACACATGTAATTTTAGCAAAAAAAAAATAATAATAACGACGGTAATGGTATGTTATATCGTTTGATTTGAATTCTCATAGTTTTCTGTTGCTCAGCAGTAATAGCAAACAGTAGTCGCTACGGACGACATAGAGCAGGCTGTGGCCAAAATGTACCACCAAAGAGAACGATTGAGTTTTTTAAAATTGATTATATGTAAAAGTAATAAATATGTACTTGATCAGAGTAACTGCTATAGAGTATACGTTTTATTAATGATGATAGATTTGAACTTTCACTGAATCGAATTTTCAGATGTGTCCCTTGAATTTTAAACTATATATCGAAAGTTTACTCAATGGCAACTACTGCACCTGCGGCACTTCGATTAGGCGCACAAAATTTGACGTGAAATGAAAATCAGAGCCAGGTAAAGTGAGATCAGCATGCAGGGCA
This sequence comes from Periphyllus acericola, assembly GCA_949715065.1. NCBI lineage: Eukaryota > Metazoa > Arthropoda > Insecta > Hemiptera > Aphididae > Periphyllus > Periphyllus acericola. The sequence goes on from OX454268.1 coordinate 26,903,226, forward strand.
CCGATATTTATTGAGCGAGTGAAGGAGCACAAAATTTGATATTTGATTGGAGGGGGGGGGTGCTCAAAATGGGTATTCTGTCAAAAGTGTTACTGTTGTCCGGGGGAGGGGGGGGTCCAGCATATAATATAGTTATCCAATGTTGTCCACGTTCGGCAGATCGATGTGTCTTGTACTCTTGTACACGAATAACGGAATAACGCATCGACGGAGATGTATAAACACATGTAACAGCAATCAAATTATAATATAATAATATATATAATGTGTATCGTTAACGATTTCACAATATTATCGTTTAATGATTAGTTGACGTAGAATTCGAAAATTGTTACAAAAAAAAAAAAATAAGAATAAACTGCAAAGTCTAACAGTACTCGTACAGTATTCTGTACTCAGAGCATGTTCATCTCCTCTTTCATCAAACGGATTTTTCAAACGCGACCTGATCTTTTGTCGTAAACGCAGACACGCGCAGTAGCTGTATGTAGTTCCATACCGCGTATGTGTACGAGTGTGTGTGTTTGTATTGTCACATGACACTGATATTCATGCTACGGTGGCAGCGTGTGCTCGCACTCACGCAAGCTACAGACGCACGTACACACACGCAAGGACCTACTACTTCGCGCGCGCGCAAACACACACATCGGTTAAGGGACCCCTGGCCGGGATGCCCGGGCAGCTGGGGCGTACGTACCATAAATTTTGACCCAGTGACAGTTGCCCGTCCCCGCCCTGCCGCTCGCACCGGTTTCCTTTTCCCGCCACCGCCGACTCGCACCGTCCTTTTCCTTCCACAGCGCATATAAACGTGGCTTATACAAAATATGTATGTGTGTGTGTATGTGTGTGTGTGTGTGTGTGTGTGTGTGTGTATACGTATATAAACACACACACATGCATACAGTTTCTCTCTCTCTCTCTCTGTCACTCCGCGAGCATCCTGCGACCGTCCGCAGGACGCCTCTCATTCACAACAGCGTGACTCGGTACGGCACGTATATACACGCGTTTTTGTTTCGGATCGATATAAAACGAGAACTACGCCCCGACCACTGTGTTCGTGGTGTGTTTATATATATCCGCAGCCGTATGATTGCACGCGCTTAACGATAACGTCATTGCTTTCGTTTGTATATAATATAAAATATTAACTTGTTCGGTTCGCTACTGATGATGCTGCGTTAGGTACCATCAGAGTTGAGTTTCTTATTCAAACCGTATGGTTAAAACAATTTTTTTCCATTTTAAACGTATTTTTGAAATGATTAAAATATATTGTTTCATTTCGACCGTGGTACAAAACTTATATTTTATTAAAATACGTTGCGTTTCAGATTTCTTATGAAAATGATTGCATGTACAGTCGTAAAAACCCGAAACCGATGAAACAGAAAAAATATTCCAGTCATTTAGAAATGTAACTATTAGAATGCATTTAAAGGGATCTAAACCGTCATTCGAATCATTCAAGTGTTCTGGTGACAGCATTTTTCGACAGGTTCTATTGAGTGTTAGGGTATTATTTAAAAGTTTTTTTTTTTTTATTACTTTATTTATATTTCCACAATCTGTTACATAGTTTGAACAATAAGTGAAATTGATGAAATAGATAGCTATGGCGTGAATGACGGATTAAAGATACCTTCCAGTGAAGGCACTTTTACAGTTAAAGATGAGAAAGAAAAAAAAAAAAAGTGTTAAACAATGTTAAACAATGTTAGAAAATATCATAAGGAAGGATAAGTGGAAATAGCAAAGGTAGATATAGAAAGAAGAACAAAAGGAGTTAGATTGGTCTAGACTAATAGGTCCCTACACCACCGCCTTTTCAACCTTTTTTGTGGGTTGCCGGGTATATTTATAGACGCAAGTTCTTTGATTAAAGGATTTTTGTGGTTTTGTAGGTTGAAATTAAAACGTCTGTAGAAGGTCTTAGCTACATCGTTGACAGGAGAGATGGTTAGGTCGTTATGTAATGTATGATTTGATACGTAGAAGGGTGCTTTGGTTATAGCGCGGAGAACTTTGGACTGGAAACGCTGGATACGGTTGACATTTGTAGGTTTTGCGGAGCCCCATAATTGGATTCCGTACGTCCAAATTGGTTTTAAGTAGAGTTTATATATTAATAACTTAGTGGATAATTTTATATGATGAGAAGTAAGAAGAGAACGGAGAAAACGAAAACGATCGTTTAGGGTTAAGAGCTTGTTACGTATATGTGGAGCCCAGGTGAGACGTTGATCGATGGTGATGCCTAGGTAGCGAATGCATGGTGCGACAGGTAGAATTTGTTCATTAAGGATGATAGGTGGACATTTTTTCTTCCTAAGAGTGAAGGTGCAATGTATGGATTTAGATTCATTAATTTTTACTCCCCATTCCTTGTACCATTGTTCGAGGAGGGAGAGATGTTCTTGGATGTTGAGGGAGGCAGTGATTGGGTCGATATTGTTGGTTATTATTGCCTTATCATCGGCAAAATCACCAACAAGGGAAGTGGGTATTGTTGGTTGGTCGGATATAAAAATGTTGAATAAAAGAGGAGCAGTGACTGCACCTTGAGGGACTCCTGCGTTGATTGGTTTCGGTGGGGAGGTGGATGATCCGTAACGTACCGAGAAGAAGCGGTCTTCTAGGTAGGATTTCAGAATCAGGTAGTAGCTAGCTGGTAGAATGAGCTTCAATTTGAACAGTAGACCTGCGTGCCAGACGCGGTCAAACGCTTGGGAAACGTCAAGAAAAGCACCTGTACGAGTACAGTATTGTTTTTCCTCTAAGGAGAAAGATATCTTGTCTACTATTCTGTGAATTTGATGGGTGGTGGAATGTTTGCTACGAAAACCAAATTGTGAGTCGGGTAAAGATTTTGCTTCTACAACGATTTTAATAAATCTTTTTAGAAGCATTTTTTCAAAAACTTTTGATAGTATTGGTAGCAAACTTATTGGTCTGTAGGATGATGGACAGTCTGGGGGTTTTTTTGGTTTCAAGATAAGTATAACAGAGGAATACTTCCATAGTAATGGGAAGTAGGATAATCTGAGCATCGAATTATATATGTAGGTCAATAGTATGATAACTTTTTTGGGGAGCTGATTAAGTACTTCTGCTGTTATTAGGTCGTATCCGGGAGACTTTTTCCGGGGAAATTTCGAAATTGTATATTTTACCTCAGCTGGAGAGAAGTGTTTAGGAGGAAGGGACATTTGTAACGGTATGTCAAGAAATCGCTCAACTTCATTGATTTTTTCCGGTAGAAGGATGGTATTGTGTGGTTGGAATGTGTCAGCGAGGTGGTTTGCGAATATATTAGCTTTGTCCATGTCAGAGTGTACCCAATTGCCACTGGCGTCGCGTAGGATAGCTGGAGGGTTATGCACGCGAAGAAGTTGTTTCGTTGCCTTCCAGAGAGAACCGTCTTTTGTCGTAAGTGATTTTAAGTGTTTAGTGTAAGATTCATTTCGATAATTTGCTAGAATGCGTTTGAGATTTTGCGCGAGTGCATTATAGTGGCATTTATCAGCCGGGTATTTAGTTCTTTGCCATAAACAGCGAGCGCGACGTTTTTGTACTACTCGTATAAGGGTACGTATATATAAAGGAAGAATTGCGGTGGGTGTGTGTGGTTTCGATGGTAGAGCTGATTCCCATGCTGAGGTTTGTATATTGGATGTTAAGAGATTCACCGCGTCATCAATGTCAGCTGTGGTTTTCAGCCGGACTATTTAAAAGTTAAAATACAATATTTGTAATTGCGGTATTACTAAAATTTACTCAACCATAATAAATAATAATATAATATTAACAAAAATAAATAATACACAATATTTCAAATTACTTTCTCTGGACTTAGTGACTTTCCATTTGAGAATTTGAATACGGTGTTACGTACATAACAGACTACCATGTATTATTATTTTCCTGTGTTAGTATTATAAGGAACAGACAGGAAAACACTAGATTCACCCTATATATAAAAATGCCGGAGGTGACGACCCAAGTTAATTATTTTACTTGTGTTTGCAGTGGAGAAAAATTGAATATCGTGCCGTACGGCTTTTCACCCGTTACCGCAGCACCACGTCAACACGAGTTTGAGAAATTATTCTCCGACACGCATACAAAGTACTTTTAGTACGTACATAAAATAGTATAGTTTCAACCGGTTTTTCATTTTTTAGATCACTTTTTGCGTTGCAATCAGAAAAAATGCAACAAAAAAGAAATCGCTTTATATCTAGCGTTGCATTATTATCACAACGGCACTACATAAAATTATCAAAACACTTATTTCACCTTTTACCCTAAACAACCTAGATTTACTATTACCACGGTAGACAATATAAAAACTTTGATCGGTTCGTCGATTACATTGATTTCAAACATAACTTCTAAATACTGTATAGAATAAAAAGTCGGTCGCTCAAACACCGGTTCGAGTGTTTATGTCCTGCCTGATTGTTGTGGGTTATTGTATTGTCTGTTTAAATTCGAAAACAACGATAATATAATAACCATAAATCATATAGTGTTCGAAAAGACAACGTTCATTAATTATTTGTACTGAAGAACGTTTAGCATAAGAACAAATCGTATAACATTTAGTATTACAAATACAATGATCGAGATAATCAATGGTATTCGAAATAATGCTCACTTCATCGACGTTCAACATGTTCAAATAATAATCAGTTATTAATTGTTGTTTTTTTTTTTGTATCAGCTTGCGGATGTATGAAACGGTTGATTTTATCAATATGATTTTTCGGCATTTATCTTTTGAATACCGTCTCCGTGTTCGTATTTATTTTATTTTTAAGGGCTAAACTCTAGAGCGGCACACTCTTCCGCACCTTACGCTGATTACAGTTTACCAGCATCTAGCTGAATTTATGCAGGGTGATCAGAATTTCATGTCACGGCGGTTTTCTCGATTATATGTTGACACCCATATAAACAATTTAAACGGCGCCCCTGTTCACAGAAAGAATCATAGAACGTAATTTTCGGCCGTGTGTGATCATTTTCAGTGTTTTCCCGTACATTTTGTCATATAATGATGAAATTCTGATCACCCAGCACGTATAAGCATCCCCAAAACTTCACTAGACCCGTTGATGGTTTTCGCAGGTGGATGCGGTGGACTACGACGATAAAAAATATCATATGATATTATTGTCAGTTGTCACGGACGCTTACAGTTAATGGACCGCTGATAACGTTTTTATCCGCCCCCGTATTTCGGTGCGTGTATTTGCATACGTCACGACGTGTCACTGCGGGTTTGAGTTACTTCCGAGCGCTTAATAATCCCTCGACAACCCGAAGCGGCGGACACAACAAAAATATTACGTACCTAACTACAATGCTCTTATACCTCTGTCGACAGTAACCATAATAATATTATGATTTGTTTCTGATGGTCCTATTGTCTCTCTATGCGGAGTATGTACACGCGTGTTACGTATATTATATTTAAATCAAACCACGTACAGCATCACGCGATATTTCCGACGGATATATGAGAATTAAAATCAATTAACTTCGTACAATATATCGTTCGTAAGATTTTATAAATGATCAATTATTATTGATGATAAAAGCTTTAAATATACTACGATTGTCTCGTTGGTTATGCTTGCGAACACAATCAATATTCTTGTGTTCTTCAAATATTGCACCTCTTGTGTACGATCCATACTCATACGAAACATAATAATTTTAAGGAATAATTTTTGAGTATAAAAATATCATGATCAAAATATATTGTAGAACATTATCCATGTTTATGATTATAAAGTTATAATTTTCTAAGACTCAAAGTCGCCAGGAACAGTTCAGAAAAATCCAAAATTCAACCATACACTCAAAAAAAGTCGGTTATAAGATTCAACATTTGCTCAAAGACCCTTTCAATTTCGCAAACATTTTTGGAAAATGAAGATATTTTTGATAACATTTCGAAATTAGTTTTAAATATTTTTTTTTTACATTACAGAATCCACAATGTACATTGTAGACCTTATCAGTGGTTTCAATGTATGATTCATATAAGTACAACAATCTTTTTTGCACTATTAGGTTCATTCGGTTATATAACTCACGTTGTGCTGGTCTCTTATTGAGTCTTATTAAACGACATCCACTGTAATATTATCTGTATGTATACAAATAAGATACGTATTTACATATATTCATATACTCCTACATTTACACAAGTATGATACATTGTTGTGCATTATACTATTTATAATTATTTCAGATTTATAACTTATAAGCAACATGCATATTATTATGATACGGTGACAGTTAAATACAATGCGTATCAAAATGTTACAGTAGCGATCATTCACGCAACACTGAACACAGTGAGGTTTTCGATCGATTTGCATTTTGTAAAAGGAGTATTTGTTTTCCGCTATAATATCACTTTCAAACTTATTAGAGATTACACGTATATATATAATATATGTAAGGATTGTCTGGCTGGCTGCTCTTCAAGACCTTTTTTATGCGGCACTCGTTCCGCCATTTTTATTAAATATGATTTATTTAGATTCAGTTTGAAGCTTATAAGTTATAACAATATTACAATTTATGACTTGTATACCTATCAAAAACCAGAACTGAAAAAAGAAGGTACTGTAGTCTGTAACAATAGTTGAGCATAACATTATACTCGTAAGTCATAGCTATATCATTTATGCGTGAAATACTGTATTGAGTATTCCGAGTTATCTATATGCTGTGAGAGTTATTTCATATTTATTTCGAAGATCTCTATTCTTATAGTACCTGATTTTTGTAGTTTTTATTTTATTTTTTTTAAATGTTCACATGTAAACAGGGCCCCCACATCAAATTCTGTGTCCCTGTACTTAATATTTGTCCGGGCCCTTTATAAGACTTCCAATATAATAAACAATACAATTTACCATAAATTATTAAAAATCAAGATTCATAAGCATTTTTATAGTAATAATATCTTTTTATTTTTTATTACAATATTATCAAAAAGAAAAAAAATCAAACCTTTTTCAATTTATAATAATTAATATATATTTTTTTTATTCAAATTTCAAAAATTGCAAATAAATTTAAACGTTCCTCGGCCCCTAAAATAGCTTGTTCCCTGTATTCTAGGTTCAATAACACCCCCCTTATGGTGGCCCTGCATGTAAATATACTTATATATGGATCAACATGAAGTATTGGAAAATCTAATTTAAAATATTGTACGTATTATTAATGTCTAATAATAAGATATAGTTACAACATGCACTTTCGTAAAAAAGTAATGTGTTTTTAATGAGTCGTTAAATGGATATTATTTTATGTATCGTTTCATGGATTATTGTAACGGAGTATTCTTATATTAATTTAAACATATATGATATAAACTAGAGTTAAGAGTGAACTCTAATTGCTATGTGTTATGTACTATGTAACTATTTTAAAAGTTTATAGCTAGGGGCCAGGGCTCGTGGCTTTCTATATCATTTTTTTTCATGAATATTTAAATGTTTTTATGAATATTTTCAAATGCATATTATTGCGCTTATCATGCCATTTTTTGGAGCTACAATAGTTACGGCCGCTACGGGCTCTGTTTATAACAACAAAAAGCCAACCAAGAAAAAAAAAATATATAATTATAATACTCACCGTATTTGTATTATACGTTCCATAAAATATATTGATATTAAACATTTTTTGAAAATTAAGTAAGTTGTTGGTAGATTCTATGAGAAAAAAAACCTTTTGGATTTCATGTAAGCGCATCGTAAAAACGGTGTTCTTTTCGTGTGCACCGCGTATCGATCAATAGCCATATCGTTGTTTAAGGTATATTATAATAATATACGTCTCTGATTGCACGTATTTAAATATGAGAATTACATTCAAACTTTATTTTAACGTACACAGAACAAGTTGTTACATTATTTTTATTCGAAACGCGTTTGAATTCGATAGTTGGATGTGAATAATCATAGGCGTTATTAAAAAATGCAAAACATTTATTGGTGATTATAGAATGCTGGTAAACAACGAAACTCACTATAATAATACCACGATCGCTCGTACACGAATTATTGCCCTTCAAACGAATCGAAATATTTATACATAATATGTGTACTTGGAATTACGGACCTATAGGTTTACGTACTATAAGACTCTTCGAAGCTTTTTATTGAACACATACGTTTATTACCTACGTATACCGTTTTTCAAAAATTTCGCGTGTCTTAATAACATTACATGTACACTTTTGCAGTTTTGCAATTTTCTGTAACGACTATAGTGCATACACTCTAACGCGCATAAAACACACCCCTACGAATGTTACGTACCTATTTAAATATATATGTATAGATACGTCCGTAATAATATGCCGAACACGTTGCTATCCTACCTTTCTTTTATTTTCTTATTCCTCCGTCGGTAATGACGTATTTCCTGTTGCAATATACGTCGCACACACACACACACACACACACACATACACACACAGGATACACCATATAGTATATTATATAAAGTAGGTATACACCGTAGGCGTCTCGGATCCTGGCAATAAAGTCACAAATTCACTTCCCGCGACACCGAGATATCTCCCGAACAATAAGTAATGATTTTATGTTGCCCCGAGCGAGCGTTCGCTCTGGAATTGGTATAATATATAGGCATACAACATTCCAATTGGTATATAACAGATGCAAATTTATATAATGTGTATGTGTGGGTAGGTGTACGCTTACATACACAGTTAGAGCGTTATTCTTCCAGTCCCTCAATATAATGTGTATAAAACAGTTTCCTAAACCACAGTCTAAGTAGTAAACCGCGTACGGTGTATATTTATTATACGTTGAGCACTGCAGTATCGTTTTTTTCGCGTTTATAAATATAAAACACGCCGTATAAGAGAAGTACTAACGTTTTTCTATAATCATTATTTCTGATATAACATACATATGAGGGTGTTGCCAATGGGCCTCTGGGCCTCTTTCACAATCAAGTAACTCATGTCAATTTATTAGTAACATCATGTTTACTTATTGTTGTATATAGATTGTAAATTTTTAAAAAAAACATACTTACGCGCGATAAGCTGTTTAAATCGCGTTAGTATCGGCTAACGATAAAATGCTAATTGCTACCTTCGCCCCCGTAACGACTCGCGCGCACAAACACACACACATATTTACACGGAAGCAAGGGTGAAATCGACACAAGTTCGTGTCGTAATTATAACGCACACGGGTGTACGGACTTTGATTACAAGCGGAAAATTATGATGGATTCAGAGGTCTGCGTCGAATGCGTGCGTCACGAGATACGACAGCCGGATACACGTCAAAATTAACATAATGTATGAAAGCACACGTTTTTCAAAATTTATTTACAAGGGTAAACTACCACGCTGTCGCTCAACTAGGCGAGGTAACCAGAGTGTATAGGCCATAGCAGGAGGGCTGGAATTTCTACCCATGCACTAGCTGTGTTTTAGTTTTCGGGGCCCCCCCATTCACTATTGATAAAATATGAATATATAAAACTATACTAAAATATAGACGGCTGCAATAAGATTAAATTGTAATAATAGAAGAACTTTCGAAACAATCTGGACTACTCAATAATCTATATATTATTTTTAAAATATATGATATGACATCAACCAGCAGGTAATCTGCGAAAGATTATTTTCTAAATTAAAAATTATTAAAAATAAACTCATGTCAAATCTCTCTCAAAATATTCTCACACCATCTATGATACTTTAAATAGAAAAAGGATGTAGCCAATAGTGTGAACAAAGAGATTATAATCAATGGCATTTCAAATTAATCTACCGAACTAAAACGACTAGGTACTTCAGTAATATATATATAAATGTTATACGTATTTAGTTGATAACTATAATATATTAAACTATTTTATTAAAAATAACAAGCAATTTTAAATGTATATTATATAATTATAATAAATATACCTACATACAAGTATAAAATACTTATATATTATCTGCATTTCTAGATTTAAAAATAAATACATTTTAACAGAAACGTACGCTCTCCTTGTTTTATTTGTTTTAATTTAGGTCACTGTAGGGTTCAAGGAAGACATCACCTTGGCCGACCATGGAGATATCGGTTTTCTGCGAATACGCGTATAAACTGCACCACTGCGATTGTAAGTATACATCAGTATAACACTTTTAAGTTATATTCTTATAGGTCATGTAAATCAAACACGAGGGTAAAACGACATTCAATTTCACCGTACTGTGTACTGGTATTGCGCAAGCACTGAACTTTAGTTCTTCACCGAAATCAGATATACAGTTATTTTCCATTTTCACGACACATGTCGCGATCCCGTCCAAACATTCGTCACTTTTTATAATTAAACGACCGTGATTTGTAGCGATATAATTATACTGTATCCACGAAGAATTCAGCATGCATATACATCGACAACGAATTATATAAATATTCTGTTTAGTGTTAAAATAACATTTTTTTTTTTCAAAAATTAGTAAAAAAAAAACCTAGTACGTATAAAAGTCATCAGGTGAAATTCAGTCAGCTCCGACCAGGGAAATGTTTTTAGATTATCACAGTAATTACAGGCGTCAGCACGCGACACGATTCTCATAATTTATACTTATGGTCGACGATCGTTTTAATCATCATTTATGTTTTATGCATAATATCAATAGTGATTTTCTTGCGCGGTGTAAAACTGGGTTATTTGTTTTTTTTTTTTCGGAAGTTTCTGTAATACTCTACGCGAGCGTATAATGTATAGGTGTGCGGAGCTCTCTTTGCAGCACGCGAACAGCATGTTCTAACGAAAAACGATTTTTATAGCCGTACGAGCGAGTAAAATATATAATTTTGAATGTCGGCTTCAACGCGCAAACCACGGGTGGTTTTTTGTCTTCCGATTTCGTTATAAAAATACTGAACTATTTTCCGAAACTCTATACAAGCGGTGATCGCGCGAACGATGTTGGGAGAGGAAACGAGGTGTAAGCAGAAGGAAAAAATTGAAAAAAAAAAAAGTAAAATTAATTGCTGGGGCCCGGGAGTGATCAATTCTCGCGACCCCTCGAACGAGCCCGATGCCAACACCACTACCACCACTACCACCAGCACCGCCACCACCACTATCACAACCGTGGATCGGTACCAGTCCATACAGCCTAGTACAATACCTGTACGGCTGTACAATGCTTACACATTCGACCCTTTTGCAACCGACGCACGACCATCGTACACCTATAAAGCTATACCTATTTTCTTTATGTGCACGCAGGGCTGCGAATGAGTAGTTGTCAATATTGTGTTATGCTTTTCATTCTGAGTTTATTAATTTACCACCGGAAATCAAGTGCAACGTTTCTCGTAATAAGAAAATCAACAGTTACATCCCGTAAATGTATTATCCCATTTTTACCGTGGCCAACACGTAACATGCAGTTAAAACTATAAAAAAATTCGTTTTAATCACGAATATGTACGAAGCAAATAAAGAACTAACATACAATTAAAATAATACAAAATGTATATCCACTGGATCCGGCCTTTGTTGTGTATGTACTATATATTAGTTTTAGGGATTTGAATAAGCAATGATACATTTTACATTCTAAAAACGATGCACAGCGAATTCCGTTGTGCATAAATATATTTTCAATGTATTATATACATACATTTATATTAAATTTATCAACTTATACAGTCTTCATTCAAATATATTATATAACGTATATATAATAATATAACATTATAAGTGGAGCTTGGATTCCAATGCAAAGTGCATATTTTTTGGGTGATCTTGGACAATGCTTTCCACGTTGCTACATCATTTGTTTCGTGTAACAGAGACAATTCAAAGGCTTTTAGAATTTTTTGATCATTTTATTCGCTTCAATACATATTTATACAATATACGAATACAATACAAATAATTTATATAGGATTTTAAGCTTGTGTATAATACGACTTCATAATTCAACTTTTTTTTGTAAATAAAGGTACTTAAATTTAATAAAAAAATTCAGCTAATTCAAAATATTATCTGCTTTATCGGGTGTTTCCTTACAAATTCTCTATAAATCGTTCAATAATAATACGATAACATCTATATGTTATCTTTATTTATGATCGCCTAGACTCACCAAATAATAAACATTTTTTTCATATTTTAATTTTTTTAATTATATGATAATAAAAATGTTAATTAATAATTTATTAGTTGTATTGGACTAATAAAACAATACAATTAAAAAATATTGGTTATTTTTTAAAGCTATTTTCGCGGTAAAGTGCAGTTTTTTTCTGTTTTTTAGATAACTTTTAGTGCATAATCCTTATGTAAAAAACAGAAGTATTGATAATATGTTTACTATTGTTTTCTTCGCTTTAGTTATTTCAAACCGTGCTTAAAGCGTATCTAAAATGGAGTTTAGAACTAGGGAGTTATTATAGTCGGGTACCCAATAAAGAAATTCTCGTAAAACGAAATTGTTTATCTTGTGCATAGATATACGCATATTTCAATTCAATAATATCAGATTTGGTCTGATTGATTTGTAGTTTTTCCATTATTGTTGTTTTTGATCTATACTAAATTAACTTGTTTGTACTAATCAATGTTTCCATCGACATACTACATGGTTAAAATTATTTAACGCAAAAAAATAAATAAAAAGGATCCAGTGAGATACAATAGTCAGATGAACTAAAGAGCATAATAGGTGATGAGTGTCTTTTAATTTTAAAGCAGTCGGGGGCGTTTATGGTGGTTGTTTAAGGTGTTTACCAGCTGAAATGTAACCCTTGGTTTTTTTTAGCCATTGAATGTACCAGACCCTTAGACAGATTTACAAATCTTCACCTACGTAATATATTATGATCGTACGACGTACGGATACAAAATAGCTTATAACAATTTATTGATGCCATAATAAACGTTTAATATCCAATAATACTGATTACATATTCCCAGTTTTTATGATCATTAGTGATGTATACTTCCATTGTAGATCATGGAGACGGAAAAGACGCATCCTAAAATATATTGTATACGTATAACTAGTAAATATACTACGCCTACGACGAGTTGTGATTAAAATCGGTTTTGTAGGAAACCGTAAATAGAGATGTATTTTTAATTTAAGTTCATAATATATAATGGTTTATTCTATAGTTAATACAGTTCATGTAGTTTATGTAGTTAATGTTTCCATACTATACCATTGTATATTTTGAAAAACACCCCTCCGCCATAGTTTTTTAGTGTTCGCCCCTGAAATCAATGATACTATCCAAGCCCACGGGTGGCTTTATTATTCCTAATTCTTATACACGTTGAATGGGACCAACTGCATTGTGCACACATATATTTGTAAGAAATAAGATTATTTCCAAGGATACTTTACTACATTCATATTTTTTTTTTTGCAGGTCAGTAGTGTCATCGGATTAGTGCAATCTTGAAGTACCAGGAGCTTATGCTGGCTCTGCATGTGTTGAAATTAGGATTATTTCGCGCGATAAACTGTATATAACTTATAGCAAGGAATAACATTCTAAATTTCCCCAACTACGATTGCAAATTTGCGACCGTATATCAATGCAATTTTATGATTTTTTATGATATATTCATATCATACTAGACTGCAGTCGGTGAAGATTTATTACTCGAAGAAGTTTGTCAAGAAAAATATTAATAACACACCACTATATAATGTTAGTATACTACTATTATTGCTTCTCTATTTTATGTTTTTTGTATTGTATGAAAAACAATAAGCCATGTACTTTTATCAAACTACATTAATGTTTGAAGTTAAATTAATACCTAAAGAATTGAGTTTCTAAATTAAATGCCAAAAGTCATTGTTTTGTTTAATCAATACTTCAAGGCGCCTCTGTGCCCGAAATCGTTTAGATATGAAACAGGAAATGCATTCAATAACAGGTACAAGCCAAATTCATTATTGTGTACTCTACGTGTCTACGTAGCATTGATAATACTTTATTATTAATCAAATCTATAATAATAGACACATTTGTCAACAAAAAGTGTATTTTAGACGTGAATAATAAATCTATAGATGTGCCTACTCAGTAATAATAAATTAAAATTCATAGTTTGAAATGTTAAAAAAAGTATTTTAAGCTTAACAAAGTTAAAAACAAACAATTGCTGACCTTGCCTTGCTGTTTAGTTTACTTAACGTAGTTGAACTTGTTAAGTCTGGTAAGAGGTTGATTGGATCGAACATATTTCTTAACATGGTCGTTATAATAGTAGAACAACGTTTCTTAATAAAATATGTTGAGCTTTTAAATTTGCAAAAAAAAAAAAAAATGTTTTGAAAATTATTAGATTTCTATTAAATGTTGGTATCGATATTTTGAGTTTTGAGTCGTGGCTATCTTGGTGTGGATCTCGATCTTGGTTGATGGTTTTTAACATTTTTTCTCTGTTTTCTCAGTTATTCGGAAAACTGTTGAGAAATTAAAAAATTTATCTCCTCAAAGTACCCCCAAGACGAAATTTAATTTCAGATAAGTACCATGTTTGTATGTTATAACAGATATAAAATCTTTTAGAAATCGGTTAGGATGGAAAGGTGTTGTACAGGTATAATATAATATTGTGAATCTACGAAGGAATCGTTTTTGAAAACATCGATTTTCACGCTCGGCATCCGAGAAATGTCGTTACGGAAAACGGTAGAGAATGGCGTGGGTGCGGGTATCGAAAAGGGGCCGTGGAAAACGGTGCGTGTCGAGAATCGCTTTTTTTCGCGTCACTGCAGCAGGACGCGTGTGACAAGACCACGAGCTTGCAATAAATAATAAAAGTAATAATAATAATAATTACGTTTGAATATAAATAAAAAAATAGTTTATATAATGTTATTGTAATGAAATGGGTAAAACAAACGTGTGTACAAATATATAGATACAATCACTGGCACGCGCCTACATGAATAAGCGTATAACGTCCAGCAGCATAATAATACGAGCATAGGTAAGCATAGGTGTTCGGGGTGCACAGCTGCTCCACCCGCGAAAAATAAAATAAGTCAATAAATAATATAGGTACTTTGGACTTTTGATTTATTTACAAATATTATTAAAACTATTAATCAAAGTCAAAATGTAACACTACATATAATTATATACCTAGTATAATGTACATATCAAAATAATGCAACATTTTCAACCATTGTTTTCAAGTTATGAACAAATATAGGTGCAGGTCATGAACAAAAGTTTCAAACAATTATATTAAATATACGTCTGATATTTTTTCTTTTCACCATCAATTAAACAAATAACATTAATGTTAGAAGTGGCTTACCCACTAGAATAACAAATCACTATACTTAACACAATAAAAAACAACATTATAAATGGCAAGACTCAGGTATGAAAAGGAAAGACCAAACCATCATGAATCGCCTCCGGATAGGTCACACTTTCATAACACACAACCACCTCATGGCAAAAAACGATCCACCTATATGCGAATCGTGTGGAGTAGCTCTCACAGTGAACACACATAATAACAGAATGCCGAAAATACGACGAATCCAGACACAAACACTTCATACCACAAGAACTAGGAGAAACACTACAAACCGACCCCCAATCAAATATTTCAATAACATCATTTCAAGATCTAATTCAAATCCTTAAAATAAATGTATAGGTATTATGTAAAAACTGTAAAATACCTTGTATATATTGTAATATGTATATAAACTAATCGGCCTTAGATGCCGAAGTTCTTAGTTGATCAATAAAAAAATAAAAAATAAAATTATAATGTCTAAACAATTTTTATTATAAGCTATGTTTTAATAGTTATGATAACGTAGAAGGAATATTCTATCCTACCGGGTCGTAATAGAAACACCTACTAAGAGTATTTTACACACACTGAGAACCATTCTTATGCACGCCTATGTAGATAAGTACCAAATGGCTAATATATGTATAGTTTTCCTATATCCACGGCACGAGCCGTATATATTTACTTTACCTCAATTTCTCTGCTGGGCATGATGCACTCTTCATTCAAACTCTGATATCTTACTTATATTCGCATTGATATAATATATAGCAATATTGGTCGAGAAAAAGAACGGACAACAGTTTTTTATGGTTTTTATTATGATAATTAAATTTAAGATTATACATGGTACATATGATACGGGGTGATTTATACAATGCTAATAGATTATACAAAATATTTACGTATTATATTTAATTTATAGTATAATCTCTAGTCAAACGTTATATGTATATAGTAAACGAGTATACTATATACATATAATACGTGTATTCGAAGAAATATTTTTATAAGAAACTCAAACCTGTTAATATACACTACACACAATATATTGGCAAACAAATTTGATTTTATAACGTAGAGAAACACAGGAAAATACCGTATTCTATTATTCGAGGAAGGTATATTATGTTATAGTAGCAGTAGCTAAACGTAATGTATAATTACGATAACCAATGCACTCACTCAACAATCCCAGATCAAACCACTGGTCCTAAGATACTTGACATTTTGGTGGTATGTATCTCGATAATTTTGTAGTGGTGAGATAAGAAATAATTTTAATCTAATCATATCCAATCGATTTCCTAATTTTGAATGCATACTCGTATATGAAAGATTTGAAGTGCATATTTAAGCGCTAATTATCGTGTTTTTGTGTGTTATGAGTCCCAAACCCAGCTTATCATCGTTTTTAATATTTCTTACCAGTTATAAAATAGTTTTACATCGAAAAATTCGGTTTTTGCCACTTTCGGTCCCCTTAGGAGTGTATCAGGGTAAAATCCAGATAAATGTTAAAGGTATTTTCACAGGCGACATTTGGAAATAAAAATAAAATTCTGTTGATATCGGTAAAACGTAAAAACATGTTTAGCTCTTTTCACACACCTTTGGGGGGGATTGGGGTAAAATATTATCTTATCTCACACCTACACCGCTAGAGATGTAAACCACCAACATTTTAAGTCTCTATAGGTTCAGCTGTTTGATCTGGGCGTTGACGAGTGAGTGTAGCGGACATCGTCCTCTATATAATAATAATATACTGTGACATTGTATCTGCACAAGTATATATTATATGATATCTGCGCGCACGTAAAGGGACGGAACGACAAACCGGACACAAATCAATCGCGGCGGTGGTGGCGGCGATGTTGACGGATTTGGGGCTGTCGTCTCTCCCAATGATAAACGACCGTTTAACCGGCGGCCGTCTAGACCGCGGGGCCGCCCTTGTACAGCAATAATGGCCGGCCTGCGAGTGGTGGCGGCGGCGCGGCGGCCTGTCAATCATCGCGCGCGCGGCGAAGACGCCACGAAACTGTACAAAAATATACGTGTGCACGCCGCCGCTTCATGATGATACATTCATATTTTCACGACCGACTACCATAATAATGTATAACAAACCATCCCCTCGCCCACTCGGTGCCACACTCGTCAAACCCATATGAAGACAATATCGGGCTGTTTAATGATCTATCTATAAATACTATAAAGAGGCAGATACACTCAGTCATCAACGCCCAGATCGAACTGCTGGACCTGGAGACTTGAAATGTTAGTGGAATTTATCTTTAATGGTGTTGGGGTGAGAGGAGAAAGGATTTTACCCCAATCAACTACCTACTAAGAGGATGAAAACGGGTAAACATGATTTTACGTTTTAGCGATATCTTTAGAATTTAATTTACAAAGGTTGTCTATAAAAATACTGTGATTTTACCCTAATCTAAAGGGTAAAAAGTGGTAACAACCGACTTTTTTATATACATATACATCTGATTAGTAAAATAATAATGATACTAAATTCGGGACAATAATAGCACATAAAACATAATAATATGCGCTAAAATATGTACTAATAACTGTTACTAAATGTACTAAAAGTCAAGAAATATTTAGAGAGTATTTAAATTGCATTTCTCTTCACAAGCAACGCCGTACAACTATAGTTTATAAAAATCTTTTACGGGCAAAACAACGTTTTCCGGGTCATATTTTACACAGTACATTGTACATATATGCAGCAGTGGTATAGAAGTAGATACAATTTTTTATTATTACCATGCGTTTTTTTCCGTTTGGTTCTAAAGCAACGATGACAAACCCTATATCGGTTTTCCCGTGAGGTATGGTTTTCCCGCGTTAGAAAAACTATTCCGAGAAGGAATTCCATTTTCAAGACTAATACCGCTTGCACTTTTTACGGAATCGATTTCGGGTTTATATATTATATAAGAGTAGATTTTATCACGGTCAAAAAAAAAAATGATCCAAGTATAGCTTCCAAATTCTTAATGATTATTTATAGTCAAGTAACATAAACTATGTATGCATACTGATTTGATCGTTTCCGAGTTGTATATAACTTTGAAAATTGTTTGTTATGCTTATAGAATTGGTTGTAATTCCGAATACCAAAAAGTGGATATAAATATATAATATAGTATAAAATTAATCATATATTATTATTATGTGTACAATAAGTATAAATATACTTTATGTAATATGAATGGTAAAATGATTTTTTCGAAATTTTGACTTTGGTGTGCCAGAGTAACTTTACCCAACCTTTGTCTGATATAGATTGTATAATATAGCATTTTTTACAGTATTCGTAATACAGTAGACTAGAATATAGTAGACTTAAATATGATTACAAAACTTGGGTTTAATGATGTTCTACGATTATACTTCATTGGTATTATAATTTATGTATATCTAAATATATTTTCTAA
This sequence comes from Periphyllus acericola, assembly GCA_949715065.1. Classification (NCBI taxonomy): domain Eukaryota; kingdom Metazoa; phylum Arthropoda; class Insecta; order Hemiptera; family Aphididae; genus Periphyllus; species Periphyllus acericola. The sequence goes on from OX454268.1 coordinate 26,922,080, forward strand.
AACAATGGGGACTGCGCATTATAATTATTTTCACGAATACTATGTTTAGGTGCGAGTCCGCATTTCCGCTTGAAATCCTTTTCCGAACACAACGGTTTCAGATTTAAATATTTCCGCTCCGGTGCGTCCCTTCCAACGGGACAGCGTAGGCACTGCGTTCCACGTATTTCACACCGAACGACTGCCTCCACCAGCCCGCAACCGACGCCCGCCCCACTGAATTTTCACCGCGACCCCGCGGTAATTTTCGGCCCAAAAATGTGACATTTATTTTTCCCCTGCCTCCCGTTGCGGCGTCCGCGACGAGTGCACAGGCTCCTGCGTGAATCGAGCACACGTTATCCGCAAGAGGGGCGGGTAGGTGCACTTATACATCTGCACGGCGAACGCGGCGTGCGCGGGCTTACACGTTTTGGCGTGCGCGCGCGTGCTCGCGAATAATGTAATCCCGGGGCTCTCGCGCGGGCCGTCCCTCGACGAAAAGTTTTCGGGGGGTGGCGAACACTGTTCCGGGCGCGTCGCAGCAGCCGGCGCGGCGGCGTTGCCATGGCGACCGCGGCCAGGGATTATTTGTAACCGTCGACGTCGCGATCGCACCGGACTGCTGCCGTGCGAACGCCGCCGTTTCCTGGAGGCGCTGCCGAGAAATGCCTTCCGCGCGCACACGGGCCGCCGACGTGGGTCGCCGCTCGACGCGCAAAATGCTGTTTCGCAAACGATTTCGGCGGACAAGCGTATACTGTATTGATACCTACATGTTTATCATATCTGTTTACCTAATAATATTATGTATAGTGCGTTACACACTTCTCCCACCCCTCGCCTAAGCGCAAACACACATACGCACACTCACACACACACGCGCGCACGCACGCATGGTGCTAGGGGTATCGTACATCCCCGATGTCCCGGCTTCCCCGTAATAGTTCAAAAACGATAAATATTTTCCGTAGCTTAGTTGTAGATTCTGAGTGAAACGAGGAATGTATTTGTTTTACCATGATGGGTGTTTTATTTTTTCATTTTTAGGTGTATGTCATCACATTTTTTCATAGAGGTCATTTGTTGAACTTCACAACAGTTTTCCCAATAATTGCGGAACACTGACGAAAAATTTCGAAAAACGGCAACATTACCGGAATGCCACTTTGATTTTTTTTTCACTTTAATTCAAAAATTAATTAATTAGGGACTTTTCAGCAAATATTCATACTCGTATTATTTCGCTATTTTCTAGAGGTCGTTTTAATTTCAAACGGTTTTCGATCTTTTTCCGAGTTTCCTTAGTTTTTTTTCGTAAAATGTCAATAGAAAAAATGTCGGTTTCCCAAAAAATTTAATTGTAATAGAATGATCTCCGTACATTGCTCTTACTCGTGTGAAATCTAAAAATCTGTAGTCACAAGATTTAGTAATAACTTTTGAATTTGATAATATGATAAAAATCACTAAAAATCAAGAAATCTTGCTTCTATTTGTAAGTAAAAGTTAATAAATAATTTAAGATTTAAGACTAAACAATGTAGAATAAAGTACTAGAGAAGCTATTCTTTCCAGGAAAACAAAAATAAATTTACCAGAGAAGCGCAAACAGTTTTATAAGTTTTATATAAATGTTTTTAGTAACATTTGTGTTATTATGGAACAAACAAACAAAATTGAATTATGAATTTCGACAAGTAAATAATTGTATATTTTATAGATAGGTATAATTGTATTTATATAAAAGATAAAAGATTTTATGACGTATTTTCATCTATTTAATAGTTTATAATGGTTATATGTTTATTAATGCAGAACGAATTCTTATCTGAAAAACAAAAGTATAGCTCAAATATAAATAATATAAAATATGTTTGTTCTGTTTAGGTACAGAAAAAGTGCAATAATGGTATAAATAGGTAATTATTTTATTTTAATATTTTATAAACTATTTTATTTTCAAATATTTTCAAATATTGCGACTCAACAATGTATAGGAAAATATAAATTTCTTGACCTACCTATTTGGATTGCATCAAGCTTAATAAAAGTTTAAAAATTGCCGATTGTTAATTATTTGTAATAAATGTTTATAGATATCATAGGAAATAAATTTGATGATTCGAGGAATATTATTCTATAAATTAAAAAAAACCTGATCGATTGTATAGATTATGATAATCAATAAGTGTCTTATATATTGTATTAAAATTAATGTTACTATTCATAACACCTACTTGTACTGTTATCGAGATTCATAGCAGCAACGTAATCTCGTGCTAGAGCTACGAACAAAATTTGTTAAAATTAATTTGGAATTCTCCAAAAATATTTTTTTGAAGCTGAATAATTTTAACAACAACTTAAATAACAAGACAGGAACTAAGGCAATAATGTTCTACAATAATAATTGAAACGAAAATATAACATACCAATATCTGCAATAAAGAATACGAAAACCATTATAAAAACCAATTTAAAAATTAAACATTCTTAGACTTCTAAAACATTAAATTATAAAAGCATAACATTAATATATGATATTTCTCTTCAAATTAAATATTAAAGCCAAGGAAAAGGAAATTAAGGCATCGCACTTTTTTATAAATAATCGAGTCACTTTGAAACGTAAATATCGATAGTTTAACATTTGACAATTGATTCATATTTTATATGCTTCAAATGTGTCTTTTTTTCGAATGATATATAAATGTTTTGTCCTCATTGAAATTGAAATGGAATAGTTTAGGAAGAGTATGTAATCCGAGGTATAAATGAATATCAACCCCTCTGATAATATTTTGTAAAATTATTTTTATTTCTCATATAAAAAAATGTATTCTACGATAAAATTCTAATGTATAATTAACTCATTAATATCAAAGCTGCCTCATGAAACTCACCACAATCAGCGCTATTTATTTCATCTAAACAAAAAAAAAAAAAATCCGTTTTATTTTGGGCACTGGCAGATCTACTCGGTTTCTCTCAAAATATTCAAAGTAAATATCTCAATTTGTCATACTTATATCTTTATATTTAAGATCGGCTGTTGACCCTAAACCGAAATAATAAACATAAGATATTTCATTCATATATTTAACTCATTTAACATCGTGTAGCTAGCTTTTAAGTATATAAATGTATCGTGAGAATAATCGCAGAGTTGCGATAATCAGTTATTGACTGAAACGGAGACGTTATGGTGACCGCCATACTCTTGTCCGTTCAACATCCCACGTTAATCGTCGATAAAAAATTTATCACCGTTGTGAATTTTAACGAAGATGTAGTGTGTACGTGAACTGTGTAACGAATTCTTAATTCTCCCTTCAACATCAGTTCTGAATAATAAATAAAATTTGCACTTACCAGTAAATTTAGCATTTGTAAGTGGTACTGTAAAAAATAGGCAATATTAAAAATAATCATGGGAATATAAACAATCTCGTAGGTGGCTCAATAATGTTAAGTAAAAAAATTTTTCAAAAAAAGATTTCATGTCTTAGAAGCATAATAATAACATTCTATGGACAATGAGTATGTAGTTTTTGCGCTATGAGCCACCAATAAACTTAAAAACTTCAATCACTTAGAAGAGTAAATATTAGAATTTGTAATAGATCAATGGTCAAAAAAATGATTAAAAGAATATTTAAATCAATACGTTGTAATAAACTAAAAAGAATAAAGCGTGTTACTTTAGTCAAATGTTATATTACCTAAACAATGACAGAATCCAGTCATGCAACCTGTTTTGTTGAAGATATCTGAAAAATGTTTAAATACGATACAAGTTTTACTACATGCTTGCGACTTGTTGGAACTTGGTTTTATTTTAATAATTAATGCGTAGTAAATATAGGGTGTCATCAAAAAATGAGTTTTTATTATTTGAAAAAGTAAATAAATGTTTGGTATTATACGTGCCACGTTGGGATCCTACGACTTCTAATAATGATTTATATCCTCCCAGAAATTCTGAAAAAAATTTAAAATAATTAATATGTTCGATGCAAAAAACATAAGCTATGTTCAATAAAAATCATAAAAACAATCCCAAAAATATTCACAAATCAAATACGTATACAGTTTTAAACTTAAATTATATTCCCATTATCGCATACAGAACAAATATTTCTGGGAGAACTGAAATGCATTTATCCAGGAAATACTTAAATAAAATAAGATATTTGTTCTGATCAAATCTTCACATAAATTTATAAGTTTAATACGAAGCAAAATATAAATTTAAAATAATGACGTACCTAAAACAAGTTCCTTTGTATCTAGAAATTGAAACAAAAAATGATGGACTTATTAGTTTATTATTTAAATAAAAGAAAGTATTATAATGAGAATGGATCATTTATTATTTTCTTATATATATTTTAAAAAGATTAAAAATCTTAAAAATATTTTAATATTTTATCAAAATAGAAAATAAATAGTCCACAAGCAAATTATAGATAGATATTTGAAAGTAAGAACGAGTATAAAAAGGTTTGTTTTCACCTGTTAACCATAATTTAATTATTTTTTAAAAACTAAACGATTTAGATATGTGTGATAGAAATCAAATTGTTGATATGAGGCCAATTTATTTTTCTTATTGATATTATTTACCTTCATCACGATTGCTTAAAGGAAGTCTACCAATAAAACCTAAAATTATATTTAATCATTAAACATTACAATTCAAATACAATATTCAGTCAGCAACACGCTTAAATATATAGACATTTCCTATATATATTTAACATTGAAATTGAGAATCCCTGTCAAGGCAACTACTGCTTATCCAATCATCATGCGGTATTTTTAAAATTTTATAGAAAATATAGAGGAGCAGGACTTTGGCATGAATTTCAAAGCTTGTATATTACAATGATTCTCATTTTCTATTCAATGTAGAGTTGATACATTTTGTTGGTAAAATAAATGTAGCAATATTTTCATTAACTCTCTTAGATTTAGGAAATGATTTATGTACGTCGAAAAATAAATGTTATCCCAACAATAATAATATCTAGTTGTTATCAAATGCTGTTGATGTCATACATCATGGACTATGCATCAAGGGTGAAATAGTCATTTTATGAGGTTTGTTATTCAATCTCCTAAGAGTACCTAGCTTTATATGACCTTTCCTCCTCTACATCAACCTAATCCACATTTAATAAATACAATTTTTCATTTTTAAAATATTGTACACAATGATACACATAGCTTTAAATAACTTACTTGTGACTTGGGATAGGTCATTCTTGCAGTTGCCTGGCATTTAAATTATAAGACTTATATTAGTATTTTTGTAAATGTTATCAATATTTTTGTAAAAAATCAAGCCATTTGTTTATACATTTGTCGGCGCCGCGTAGCCTCCAAGGTAATGAATAGTTATGATAGATAGTGAGCATTAATGAGCATTAAATTAAACCACTGACCGTACCACACACACATTTACATATACACACGTGAGTTATTTTTGTTTTTTGTGTTTTGTGATTTATTAGATATTATCAATATTGTTATGCAACCGATAACCATTATACGACAATTTTTGTGTTGTGTCGTGCTGTCAGCGGCCCAACAACCATCGTCCTTATGTTATTACACATTTCTTTTTTGTGATTTTTATATAATTATACAGTTTTAGTGAATTGTTATCTTATTATCCGTACACACACGGCGGCGTTTCAGCTATTGATTATTTATTATTATATACATTTTACAGCCGTACACACACGGCGGCATTTTGTGAATTTTAATTATTGTATTATTGTATTATTTTATTAGCCATTTAGTTATTGTTTTGTGTCAATTATATTTAATATGCACACCCTATATACCATTGATAGTTGGAAATCAATAGAACAATATATACATTATAACTATTATAATATTACGGTTCTTTATTAAAGTGGAACGCAACCTGGTGGGTTGCCAATATTGTTGTTGAATGATTTAAAATAAACTGCGTACAATTTAATTTATATTTCGTGGTATTATTTTGTACTATCGTGACATAAATATAGATGATTCAAATATAAGGTAATCACTTATTGGTCTGTCATCAAATAGAAAATATCCGCATAAGATTAATTAATTAAAATGCAGATGATATATTTTGGAATTTCATCAAATCTGAATATCCAGAATTATCAAAACGAATTGTATCAATTTCATCTCAACTATATAACGCAACTTGTCAGTAAGAATATAGGTCTTATAATCTTAAAGACAGAAGGAAGAAAGGAAGAAATAAATAGATAGGATATGGGTATAATTATATATTATTAACATATAACTAGTCTTTGCTCCAATCGTCTTGGTTTCTGAAATAAAAGTCTTCGCTGTAACTCACATATAAGAATTGCCCTTTTTTTAATAAGTTAACGTTTAAAGCTCAAAAAATTAAATCCCAAATATTTCAACGTGATATTTCTTAAACATCAATTATATTAATTAATTTTTTTTTTTCTGAAATGGATTTTGTAATTACACAACCAAAATATCTATTCAAATATATATAATATCTGCGAAGAGCACAAGAAATAATTTTAAATTTGGACTGAAAAATTGTCTGTGATAATTGCCAATATAAATTATATCGTGGCTTATGTGTGATGCGCACTACAATCGTGATTTTATTGAACTTCACCCATATATTCTTGTTTTAATTATTTTTTTTTAATTTTCATTCGTAAGCAATACTCGGATAGTCGCTTTTCTTTTTCCTTAATTTTAATTTCCTGTACAATATTTTCTGTAATTTCTTCTTAATATATTTTACTTTCAAATTATTATCGTTTATGTATTATTCCACGAATTATCATCCTTCATATTACATTTCCTGTATTTAACGTTCAAGCAAATAATTTCCCCGATCTTAATGTTTTTATACCCTGTCATTTGTCACTTATTGTGCTGTTGCTGTCTTCATTTTAAGGGGTTCTCTTTTATTTTTTATACATGGTGCGATACATCCTGCTGGTCGTGATTACGGCCTCAAAATCACGTTACAACAAAAATCATTATTTGAATTTTGAATTCGATATATTAAAAATGTACAATCTTTTCGTGTTTCGATAATTCCTGAGAATTTTATTTTTCAGCTGTGCAATATGTATAAAATATATGTTCGACAATAGTTTACCCAGTTGTTTAAATATATCTGATTTATATGTGGTATTGTTTAATCGAGTACCTTTAACTAAAATAAATAAAAAAAATCATAGCAAATTAAAAGAAAAAAATAATTTATAAGTCTTAAAGTCTAAAAGTCAAGTAGAGAAATCTCTTTTCGTGTAAAAATATAATTTAATTTTATTGAAAAGGAAACAATTGCTTGATTAATTTTAGCGAAACAGATTTTGAAGACCAGTTATAACCTTCAAACACAGAAAACCTTAAAAAAACCTTTTAAATTGAAAACCGGTATTCAATGTCTAATATAAAATCAAATAACCAACAGACACAGAATAGAAAAATTGAAAAAAATCATAATCAATATCCAAAATTGATTTAAAACAAAAAAAGTGATGAGCTACTTAAAAATGTAAAAATAAATCATTAAAATATGTACCTGTTGTTAAATATGAAACCACTATATGAAAAATATATGGAAATGAATAGTAAAAAAAAATAGGAAAGTATAATACCCACCAAAAATCATAACTCCTTTTATTTTACAGTTCAGTATATACAATATACCTTTGTAGAACAAGCAATAATAGCAGTCCTGTAAAATATTCGTAGAAAACTAGTCGTATAAACGTATTTGAATAAAAGTATTTTTATACTTTTTATGTGCCTAAATACCATTATAACTACTTTAAAAATATATATATTCAAAAATGTATTCTGGATATATTCTTTTAGAATTCCCATTTCATATTTGAATACTTTTTTCCGAATAATTATATAAGAGTATTATGTACCCGTTATGGATTAGTGACATGACACGGAACCGCGCGGCAGTCGTTTTATGAAAACCACTTATATTTGTATCGTAAATGTGAGGCATAATATTGATGACATAGAAACTGTCTCAACTGTGGCATTTATAGAATAAACATGTAAAATTACACGGATTAGAAAAAATGTTTTTGGTAAAACATGTCAGGTTAGTTGTCCATAACCGTTATATGACTCATTTCTAACACAGTCGTTTATGTAATTATTAATGTAAAATAAAACCTTAGCTTGTAGATGGTAGGTTAAAATATATGTGCCACCAAACTATAAGAAGTCATGATTTTTCCTCGACTTGTGTACTTTTTCTATACCTTACATTTTAAGTCGTAAGAAATTTGATTTTACATAAAAGATAAAATAAGTTCAATAAAACGAGTTTTATAAATAATGCTTTAATTGACAACAATTAATCAAGGTATATTTTCGGCATTGCTGTCACCTCTGAAATCATAGTCAGTTGGTCAGAAATTTTGGTTGGGATTGGCATTTAATATCTCTAAAATAAAATAATGTAACTAAGGGAACAGTTTACATTGAGTCACTGTAATCAAAATTGACTTTATTAAAATTCCAACGAAAAATCATAATCAAATAATAATTATTCAGGTTACAGTTTTAAGGCATTTGTTCTTGCATGCCATCTTCGAGCGTATGATAACAATTGCGAACTGTAAACGTTATTATACTACAGAACCAAAAGACTACATAAGTACATACGTTTTTAAAATTTTCTTTAATTTCAAAATTTAATAATAACAAGACTTAAAAATTAATTTCATACGAAATGTTCGTACTAAAGATTTTGGATTATTTTATCATAATTATTCAACTACAAAACTTCTAGGATTTTCCTTTCAACATTTTTTGCTATTCCAGGTGCTTTCTATAATTTTACACTATCATTTGTTACGGGTAGTGGTGCCGATGTCTTTATTTTAAGGGGTACTCTTTTCTTTTTGTGTTTCTTTGCACGACCCTGCCAGTCGGGTTTATAAGTCCAAAACAATATTTTACGGGTGATATTCGAAAGGCATTTATATTCTTATATTATGCGATATTTCCTAGTATAATAAATGTAATATGTCTAGACATTATGCAGCATGACAGATTACCTATATATTTCCGGTAAAATATTATGTATGTAACCATTTTTTCATGTTTTTAATTTCTACAAAAGTTTAATTTTTCAGCTGTGCAACATGCATAAAATATATGCTTGATAGTAGTTTGTCCAGTTGTTCAAATTTTTCTGATTTATACGCATTATTGTTTAACCATGTGCCTTCATCTAAAGTAAATAAATAAATCATCGCAAATTAAAAGAAAAAAATAATTGTATATACCTACGAGACAAGTGAAAACCTTAAAAATTATTAAACATTTTTTAATACTTGGCGTTTTATTACATGCAGTTTGGTGGAATATTTTTGTTTGGAATTTGGGATATAATACACATCAATGTTCAGCGGCTCTTAAACTTTAGAAATTCGCCTAACTTAAATAGGGTTAACAACATTTTTAGAAATCCCGCAATAAGATTTTAGATAATTTCTATTATACTATCATATTAAAATATTTGCTGGAGCAGGGGGGCACATTGTTTTTGGTAGTTTATGATAGGGCTTAACAATTATATAAATTTTCCATTATATCAGACATATCGTAAGAATAAGTTATCAAAATGTTTTTACACAAAAAATAAAATAAAATGGAACCAGTAAACAAATCGTTGGTTTTCATATAACTATAACTTATTATTAGTCATATTACTCATTTCTAACACAGTCGTTTATGTAACCATTATTGTAACATAAAACCTTAGTTTGTAGATGGTTAGTTAAATATGTGTCACCAAACTATAAGAAGTACCTCGACTTATGTATTTTTTCTATACCTTACATTGTAAGTTAAATTTGATTTTACATAAACGATAAAATAAGTTCAATAAAACGAGTTTTATAATCAATGCTTTAATTGACAACACCTAATTAAGGTATATTTTCAGCATTGCTGTCTCCTCTGAAATCAGAGTCAGTTGGTCACACATTTTGGTCGGGATTGGCATTTGATATCTATAAAATAAAATAATGTAATAAAGGGAATATTTTACATTGAGTCACTGTAATCAAAATTGACTTTATTAAAATTACAACGAAAAATCATTAAAACGTATGTAATAATTTGCATTTTATTCAGCTTGTCGAAATGTAAGCTATCGACAATAACTAAGTATCAATAACACTACTTTGCGTGTGTGATTATGTGTCTCGTTTTTCTTGTGATAAATTTATATCACGTTTTTGTTTTATCTTGTCACAAAGCACGATCATTTTTATTGAAAAAATCTTACTCGCCATCGCGGCATATTCATGTAATCATAGACAAATGTAATTTTTATTCCGTCGTGCTATTACAGTGTAAGATTATATAAAACTTCAATTTTTCAAAAAACCATCGGTGTTTATTTTCGTATAAATTAGTAACACCCCTTCGAAGACATTAGAGTCGAACATTCAACGTGCCTGAACGGGCGATCAACTCCGACCAATCCTGCTCGCATGCTGCCCACTACCATGGTGAGTTGTCGATAGAGTTTTTTGCCTGAGATCAGTTCTGATGTCCGAGATCCACATAAGTTCACCGTCGACCACTGAATGCCATGTGCGTTGGCCGTCTCAAAGTTTTCGAGTTGCATAGCTCACCAATGTTTAGATATTAAGGTATTGACACAATTACATGTGAACCACGTGGTTATCATTGCCCCACATCAACTCGATTACCAGCAACCCCCCTTAATATTTGAACTAAATTTCCTCATTCCTGTGTATATTATTATTACGAGTAAATTGTTTTCTTTTCTGCGTCGTCCATTTCTCATTCCACGTCGCCACCACTGATACATGCATAAGCACATTGTAATCAGGCACCATTATATGAATTGCATACCATTCAATTGTTAGGCGCAAAAAAGTGGGTAAAATATTAAATTAAAATACTAGTCTCGATAACTTGATTTTTTTTTGTCCTAAGGAAATTCCTATACACTCAATGCAATATTTGTCGCGATAAGTAAAATATAAAAATAGTAAAGCATAGATAATTTGAAGGCATTTCTCACATTTTATCATTAGAATTACTGGTTTACAATCATAAATGTACAAATGAAACTATCACTATGTACTACTGTGCTGTAAAATAATCGACAGTTTCCGTATCTTCGTTGTGTAGAGTGTACGATTTGTAGTTATGTCTCTAAACGTAAATTGGTTACATTAACAATTGCTGAAAAACTGGACATAATAAGTAAGGTGACTAAAAGTGGTAAACTGAAAAATGATTTTAATTTTAATAAATTTTTTATTAATAAATACATTTATAGGAAATGAGTTTTAAAATGTAATGTTTGAATTATAATTGTAATTAATAAATATACATATATGTTATAATATTTCTAATAAAAGCAAATAAAAAAAATAATAATAATATCGAACTCGAATTTTTTCGTATTTTTAAAAAAATTAGAGATATGTAACTCGAAACATACATAAGTCGAATTGATTTATGTCTCCCTTCACATTCGAGTTATCGAGACTCGACTGTAGTATATTTCGTCGATTTCGACTAGTCCTTCAAACTGTCTAGTACGATTACAATATAATTTGTTAAGTATTCATTTTAATACATTGCTATTTATCAAACCTAGCTTGTTATAGTATTCAGATAACAATACTTTGAGACCATTGGAAATTGTAATATTGTTAACATTGTTCTAGTTAGGTGTAATTTACAATTTGCTCATTTTTGACCAAATTAACGGTTAGTGGACCATATAGTGTTTAAATAAATTAAAAAGGTCCACTCAGGTATGTAATATTTAAATTTTACAGTTCATGAATTTTTGACTGGTTTATAAATTGCGTAAACCGTAAATGATACTTTTAATGTTATTGTACGAGCCGGGAGCATAAAATATTAATACGCGTTCCCGGTCACCATCAATATGCGTGCTTACTTTAAACACCACCGATCGACCAAATGTAAAGTGTAGTGGTGTATAGCTCAACTAGCAGTGGTTGGGTTCGCCGCGCAAGTACTAGTGAGCTATGTGGTGGTGTGAGTGTGTTAGGTGTGTGTATATATGTTTTGTGTTTTGTGTGTACTTAAAACTATATTATGAAATAACTATGCAAAAATAGTGGTAAAAATGTGATATATAATGTAGTGTTATAATAATGGCCCTTCTGGCCCAACAGAATAATAAATAAACAGTATAAATAATAAATTAGAAAAAAAACTCACAATTTGGTGGAGCGTACTGGCCAGTCGCTACCTATACCTAAATAAATACACAAATAAAAATCACAGTGGCGATTTGCGCACACTCAATATAAATAATATAAAAACAGTTGCGGCGATTGGCGCACACAAAATATAAATAATAAAAAAGCTGTTGCGGCGATTGGCGCACACAAAATATAAATAATAACAATAATCATAACAATAAAAAGGTATAAGACCTTATATAAGTTAATAAGCTATTGGCGATTAGCGCACAATAAATTGAAGAAAAAAGAATGGACGGCGATCACTCCTCAACGATGGTTCTCGTACGACAAAAAAAGAAAATATAAATCACACACGAATAATTACAATAATACACACACGGTATTTTCCGTATTACATAACTCACGAACATATAATGAATAATTAACAAAATAATACAACCTAATCTAAACATGTGCGTGTGTGTGTGTGTGTGCGTGTAATTGGACGACCGGTGGTAGATTGCGCAAAGGCCGTTGACCGTGCGATATGGTCTCGGCATTTGCCTCTTAATTATTGTTCGGCGCGAACAGTTATCATTATACAATTTTCACAATCCATCTTTGAATAGACCCATAATATCTCATACTCCTTTAATATTTAATCCTAACTTGTCGAATATACTCTACAAGGAAATAAGTGTACACCACAACTACAAACATAAATGTACTCGATATTACATTGATTACAATAATATAAGATAAGAATAATAATCTAAAATGTTACAAACATTAAAATTCATAGTAAATCGAATAGGCCATTCAAATTGTTTTTCCAAGGATGTAATTTATCAAATTTTTTTAACTTATCTTAATTTTACAATAGTTGTTTACGCTAAGATCAGTAGAGCGATATGGATGCTAACAGCCAGATACTGAACTCTTCCCCATTTTTTTATTGTATTTATTTATTTTTACTGCATATTTGAATAAAATAAAACGACGTGAAAAGTTCAAGAAGAAGTTGGTAGATTACATATATATATATATTTCTGCGGGACCAAAAAGCGTTTTAATCCGCTAACAATGAACACCCTTAGAATAATTTCTTTAGGTAGAATATTAATGAATATAACTACGACAACATAATAATTATGGTTGTATTTTATTTTTCTTAACCCCCGACCGTTTACGAGTATCTGCAATAAACTAAAAGCGTGTATAAAATAAGCCTACACGTTACCCGAACCGAACACGCCAGTTTTATTTACTTATAACAGTTAGAAAACAGTAAAACTGTAAAACTGACTAGGACTAAAATGCGTGGGCCATTAGGCATTAGATTCTAAATATTTGAATATCACACGTATGTGTTTATACGGATAAAATAATAAAATAAGTTTCTTGAATTGTACTTAATCGTACAAGGATTTAAGGAACTTATAACATACATTGTATGCAGAAATATTAGTCACAGGCCTGTACAACTCATGTACCTACCATATTTTGATGAAAACCTGAATGATTATCATTGCAGCGATATTCATCGAGAGCGTTGAACGTTGAATTTAGTTATCGTTGATTGTTTGAAAAAAGTCGACGACGAGCTTTGAAAATAATTTGGACGAAAAGTTTTTCTAATAGTAGTAGTCAAGTCAAGGACTCGAAGCATCATGTTAGTAAAAATAAATAAATAAAACCATTTCGTCGAGCACTTTTGTATAAGTCAACCCGAATCAAAAAAAAAGTATTTTTGAAAATTAATATTGATTTTATTTGCAAGTTATTTCGATTTTTCTGCTCGTTTTCGCATATAATCACATTTTGAAAGTACCTACTGTTATTTTTTTTGTATGTTCTATTTAGATTTAACAGTTTTTAAGACATGAAATACTCGAATATTTTACGATGTTCGGGTGAGTATATAAATCAAATGATATGGGCACAGGTATTTCATAATTTCAAGATTTGGATTTTTTTTTAGCTGGATGTCGGTTGTCACTATTATACTTATGATAACACATTATCTACTTTTATCAATAACTATAAAGAAATAAATATTATAATTTTTGTCGTTGATCGAAATGTTCTATTTACAGTGACTAGTGAACAACTATTAGCTTCATGACTCGCGATGGTAGGCAACGAGGAATATTAAAATCAAGTGCAACTCTACATAAAATTATAAAATATGTAGCGCGCTCTTACGTATAAATGTCAATACAGAGTAACTCGCTATAGCCATGCTATATGCCGAATAATAATTTTGTCAAACTGTTAATTTTTATTTAGTATTTAATCCTTAGCCCGAAAGATTTTCTAATTAATCCATTTCTTGGTTGATTAATTTTATTTCTGTGACAATATTACATAGTTTAAGTGTAGGTACGTTTATTATCAAGAATAATAAATTGTAAGCAAAGTCGAAATATAAAATACCGATGTTACTACTCGCTATATAATTCAATAGTTGGCTTAGTTAGATACACAGTATACATAGTATAATTTTATATTATATCATCAATTTTATCTGCGTTCGTTTTGAAAACTGCTACAATGCATTTCAATCATTCGCATTCGTTTCAAAACCATAATTTGTTTGCCTGAACCTAGATGGAATGAAAATTATTCAATCTTCAAGCTAATAATGTTCTTAGTTTTAGAGCGAATTAATTTTATAAAACTGAAGCAGTATATATAAGTGCATTAAATTGCTTTTGAAGTAAAGGTATTCCTGTGATGTGTTTTATCGAATGATTGTAATATTTTGTAGTAAACAGTGAAAATATAATGATAGGTTCAACATTATAACTAGTAGGTTTCATTGTATAAAAAAACGCTTGTGAGTAAAGGGGGAGGATTTTAACTGATTTTATTAAATAAAATGTTTTGATATCAAAAATTGTTATAAGTAAACAATGTAAAGAAAAAACGCTTGTTAAATAAAAATAGAAAATAACCATCGAAAAGTTATGAACATTTTTCTAGTAAACATTTTGCCATCTGTGCACATGCAAAGTTAACATTACAATAATTTCGCCTTCATCAAAGTCATAATTTCGAAACTTTTGTAAATTGCTGAAATTGAGTTGGGTTTATTGGGTAAGCGAACATAATATGGCTAAAGAAAATAATTCATTTAAAAATTCGATTTAATCATCATAATCAAATGAAACTGTTTAGCATAAATTAGAAGGTTTGGCGATTTACAACTTTTATTTACGCGATCGCTGTAATAATTGAATTCAGTTAAAATATTTTATTATCCGTTCGTGTAGAAATGTTAAACAAGAATTGAATTTTTTAGCTGTGCCATTTGCATAAATATGCTCGACAATCGTTAATCCAGTTGATCAAATCGATCATATACAAATATATATAATTTTGTTTGATCATCTAGAAGTATCTACTGTTGAAATGAAAAAAAAAACAGTAACACAAAAAATTAGTGGAATTTTTTAATATAAAATTAATATGTTTTTAAGATATTTTATTTACTTAATTAATATTAAATGAATAAATCGGTATTTTCAAGGGAGCTTATGGCACTAAAGAGCCTATAAAATTATATTATATTACATCTTAGAATTGGAGTTTTATAATATTTTCTCATCTGAAAAAAACCAATGATAAATAATAATGAAGTAGTTTATTTCATATATTTATTAAAAATAATTAAGAAAATTTCTATTTAACAATATTGAAAAAAAAATTTTAAATCCGCAATTTAGACAAGAGCGTATTTTGCGTGAAATGTACTTTGAATTTTGTCAAAGTTTCAAACCAGTGTTATCCCGTAATATAATATTATCTATGTATATTATATATACGAGTATACAGTGTGTTCACGCTAAGAGGTACCACTAAATATTTCAGTTCGATGATCTTGTACTGAAATGGGGTTTTCGCTGAATGACAGATAGTACTTAAATACACATTTTTAGATACATTTCAAATTTTTAACACCTTTGATACGTGCATGCGCGATACAACTTACTTTTTTTTTAATAGTAACACCATTTTTTTTTTACATATTCGGGAAGAGTATTTTTTTCTAAACAATTTATGTATAAAAAGTTTTTTTCTAAACAATTTATGTATAAAAAGTTTTTTTCTAATTACAATACTGGCATATGAAATTTAACGATGAAATTTAATATTTATGAGTAATTTGTTTTTGACGAAATTTAAAACTAAATTCAACTTATTGTTACTTATAACTAGTTATTAGTATCCAATATTGCTAAATACCTGTTTGCACACAAATAAGATATAAATAAAAACTTTTTTTATCGTAGTCATCATAAATAAGATAGCTAATTGAAGGTAATGGAAACTATAAAATTGTACACATTTTGAATTTGAAATCAATTTTTATTTATTTGCAATTACGTTCTACAGTTCTATCTGATACATTGTTCGAAGTTTCCACCTTGATACTAAAAAAGGAAAAAATAATATTCATCATTTGATTAACCGATTCTCTATTTTATTTTTTAGCCGAGACATGTACGTATTTTTAATATAATTGTGCCTGGGACTAGTTTTATTAAGTTTTATAAATACATTTTTGATCCTACTCGTATAATATTCTTATATTGTAAATTATTATTTCTTTAAAATTAAAAGTTCTTAGGGGATATCTTAACACGAAAATGTTGTGAATTTTTAATATATTGAATTCAAAATTCAAATATGATAATCGTTGTAACGAGGTTTTGAGTCCATATCGCGACCTGCCGGATCACACCATGTATAAAAAAAATAAAAGAGAACCCCTTAAAACGAAAATAGCGGCAACACAATGCGTCACAAAATGTTTCCTTAGTTACATTATTTTATTTTAGAGATATTAAATGCCAATCCTGACCAAAATTTCTGACCAACTGACTCTGATTTCAGAGGAGACAGCAATGCTGAAAATATACCCTAATTAATTGTTGTCAATTAAAGCATTATTTATAAAACTCTTTTTATTGAACTTATTTTATCTTTTATTTAAAATCAAATTTCTTACGATTTAAAACGTAAGGTATATCTACATGTTAAGGTTTTATTTTACATTAATGGTTACATAAACGACTGTGTTAGAAATGAGTAATATAACGATTATGGACTACTAACCTGACATGTTTTACCAAAAACATTTTTGCTAATCCGTGTAATTTTTTACGTGTAATTTTTATTCTATAAATGCCACAGTTGAGACAGTTTCTATGTCATCAATATTATGCCGCACATTTACCATACAAATATAAGTGGTTTTCATAAAACGGCTGCAGCGTGGTTCCGTGTCATGTCACTAATCCATAACGGGTACATAATACTCGTATATAATTATTCGGAAAAAAGTATTCAAATATGAAATGGGAATTCTAAAAGAATATATCCAGAATACATATTTGAATATAAATATTTTTAAAGTAGTTATAATGGTATTCAGGCACATAAAAAGTATAAAAATACTTTTTTTCAAATACGATTATACGACTAGTTTTCTACGTATATTTTACAGGACTGCTATTATTGCTTGTTCTACAATGGTATATTGTATATGCTAAAATGTAAAATAAAAGGAGTTATGATTTTTGGTGGGTATTATACTTTCCTATTTTTTTTTACTATTCATTTCCATATATTTTTCATATAGTAGTTTCATATTTAACAACATGTACATATTTTAATGATTTATTTTTACATTTTTAAGTAGCTCATCACTTTTTTTGTTTTATATCAATTTTGGATATTGATTATGATTTTTTTCAATTTTTTTATTCTATGTATGTTGGTTATTTGATTTTATATTAGGCATTGAATACCGGTTTTCAATTTAAAAGGTTTTTATAAGGTTTTGAGTGTTTAAAGATTATAACTGGTCTTCAAAATCTTTTTCGTTTAGATGAATCAAGCAATTGTTTCCTTTCCAATTGACTAAAATTATATTTTTACACGAAAAGAGAATTGTCTTCATGACTTTTAGAATTTATGACTTTAAATTAATTTTTTTCTTATACTATGATTTATTTATTTATTTTAGGTGAACGTACTTTGTTATACATTAACACTTACAAATCAGATGTATTTGAACAACTAGGTAAACTATAGTAGAGAATATATATTATACATATTGCACAGCTGAAAAATAAAGTTCTTAGGGAACATCATAACACGAAAATGTTGTGAATTTTTAATATATTGAATTCAAAATTCAAATATGATGATTGTTGTAACGAGGTTTTGAGGCCATATCGCGACCTGCCGGATCACACTATGTATAAAAAAAATAAAAGAGAACCCCTTAAAACGAAAATAGCGGCAGCACAATGCGTCACAAATGACAGGGTATAATTACATTAAAATTGGGAAAATAATTTTCATGAACTTAAATAAAAGTAATTTTTTGAAAAATTATTTGATATTTACAAAATGCTTGCAGCAAACCTATATATCACTAGCTACATTATCCGACAATGACATAGAGATATGTTACTTTTTTAGATAATATTTTAAAATTCATAAAAGTTGCAATGACAACTGAAATAACAATGAAATTACCAGTAAAGACTTCGAATCGAATATTTTTTTTTAATTTGTATAACTTTTATTTTCAACATTCGGAAAACGATTGAGAAATTCAAAATTTGTCCTTCTGAAAGTGTGTACCAGCTATGAGAATTTCCCTATCATAAATATTTGGATGGATTGAATTTATCCTTCTGATCAAAATCGTATACACAGATAAACTTATTAAAAATTAATTGCCATGATAAAACCAATACATTCCTCGTCGCACTGAGATTCTCATATAATTCTTAAATATACATTTGTAATTTATAATTGTTATTATGAATATTAGGAATATATTGTACAACATGAGTTGGGTACGGTTGGGTTGGGGCAAAGCATTCATGGTTGTGTGACCTCTTCACAATTTATTTTTGCACCTCTAAAACCTCTGATTGTTAATACAACTGTGTTAAAAACACCAATCAATTCATTGTTCGTATTGTGCCCCATATTGATGACTGCTTATAAATACATCTTGCACTGGTTATATCACGACAATATAGGTAGATCAAATTATATTTAATTGTTGTCTATACCTATATTACAGGCCGATTGTTCTAAACATTATGTATACTATCGATGATATTAGCTTATACAGAGTAGGAGTACGGAAATTATTATTATTTTTTATTTTTTTGGGGTGGGGCGGGGGTTATATTATAAATTATATTATCGAAAAAATGCACCGGCGACAAAGGCATACGTATGCGTTTTTATTTGTTTGGCCACTCATGCAGTGCATTTAGAATTAGTAAGTGCATTAAGCACTGATGCATTTATCCGAGCTTTAAATCGTTTTTTTGATCACAGAGGTAAAAGTGCAGTTATCTACTCTGATAACGCGACCAACTTTGTCGGTGCCAATCGTCAAATGATAGAATGGTATAAAATATTTAAAACTGATGAGCTTCAACGAAAGACTGGTGAAACTGTAGCTGAAATCGGTGTCGATTGGAAGTTTATTCCACCGCGTTCCCCCCACTTTGGTGGCATATGGGAGGCAGGGGTATAGTCCATGAAATACCTTTTACGCCGAGTATTAGGTGATGCATATTTTTATCATGAAGAATTACTGACCATAATAACTCGAGCTGAAGCGTGCTTAAATAGTCGTCCTTTAACTACCATGTCCTCGGATCCAAATGATATGTCTCCCCTCACTCCTGGTCATTTTCTCATCGGTGACTCTCTAACTGCGATTCCGGAGATTAACGAACTGAGATTCCGATGAATCGCTTAACTCGTTGGCGACGAGTTTCTAAATATTCTTACAATCTATGGAAACGATGGAGTCGTGAATATTTATCACAGCTACAATAACGGTCAAAATGGGCAGCTGAGAAAGGGCCCATCCTAAAGGTCAATTCTGTGGTTCTAATGCGAGACGACAACCTCCCTCCTTTGAAGTGGCGCTTAGGACGGGTTATCAGCGTCAATACAGGTAGTGATGGTGTGGTACGAGTTGTTTAGGTCAAAACGATGGGTGGCGTGTTCAAAAGAGCGGTACGACAGTTGTGCCCATTGCCGTTTGAGGGAAATAGAGTTTTTTAAATATCGTATATGTGTTCTAACATTATTTAATGTATGTAAAAAATATTATATGTTTAATAGTAATATGAAAATTTAAATTTTTTGTCATTACAGTATTATTCTTTTTTTTTGCAATTTTGTATTATTATTATTCTGATTATTATGATTGCTGTTCAATGTTCATATTCTTGATGTTATTAATATCAATTTATTATGTATAATTTTTCTATATTGAAAGACAATGTTTCAAGGTGGGTGTATGTTACGTAATACTGCCAATTATTATAATTTAATATTGTTATCTTTATTTAATATTATGTATATCGTATTGTGGTTATATATCATAATGGTTATGTGATATATGAGCCCGGAGAGTTAGTCGTTGACAAGTAACGCCTCGGATATGTGCGCGTTACTTTAAATATACAAATTTTTACAGTCCACTTAATACAAGGTTTTCTATTTATTTATATGCGTTTAAAAACCCGTGTTGTAAAGCACAATTTTTCAATTTTAATTTTAAATACATTTGAAATAGCTTTTCATAAATTCAAAAAACGATCACAAACAAGTTTTTTGAAATATGTGGACAGAATAACGTCTGATAGGTAATCCAGATTATAAAACTATAGTTATTTATATAACTATAATATAAGAACTGAATATTTTATGACTAAATTTATAATGTTTACGTAATGAATATTCTCTATCATACATTTATGGAGTCAAACTGAATTTTACATTTTTGCAAATGTGTGATTTCAACACGTGTTGTGAATTTATTTAAAATATAATAATAATATAACACAGAACGTATAATAAACCAAAACGATTTGTTTTCTGGTTCCATTTTATTTCATTTTATGTGTACAAATATTTTTATTACTTATTCTTATGATATGACTGACATAATGGAACATTTATATAATTGTTAAGCCCTATCATAAATTACCAAAAAAATGTGCCCCCCTGCTCCAGAAAATATTTTAATATGATAGTATAATAGAAATTATCTAAAATCTTATTGCGCGATTTCTAAAAATGTTGTTAACGCTATTTAAGTTAGGCGAATTTCTAAAGTTTAAGAGCCGCTGAACATTGATGTGTATTATATCCCAAATTCCAAACAAAAATATTCCACCAGACTGCATGTAATAAAACGCCAAGTATTAAAAAATGTTTAATAATTTTTTAGGTTTTAACTTGTCTCATAGGTATATACAATTATTTTTTTCTTTTAATTTGCGATGATTTATTTATTTACTTTAGATGAAGGCACATGGTTAAACAATAATGCGTATAAATCAGAAAAATTTGAACAACTGGACAAACTACTATCAAGCATATATTTTATGCATATTGCACAGCTGAAAAATTAAACTCTTGTAGAAATTAAAAACACGAAAAAATGGTTACATACATAATATTTTACCGGAACTATATAGGTAATCTGTCATGCTGCATAATGTCTAGACATATTACATTTATTATACTAGGAAATATCGCATAATATAAGAATATAAATGCCTTTCGAATATCACCCGTAAAATATGGTTTTGGACTTATAATCCCGACTGGCAGGGTCGTGCAAAGAAACACAAAAAGAAAAGAGTACCCTTTAAAATAAAGACATCGGCACCACTACCCGTAACAAACTATAGTGTAAAATTATAGAAAGCACCTGGAATAGCAAAAAATGTTGAAAGGAAAAACCTAGAAGCATTGTAGTTGAATAATTATGATAAAATAATCCAAAATCTTTAGTACGAACATTTCGTATGAAATTAATTTTTAAGTCTTGTTATTATTAAATTTTGAAATTAAAGAAAATTTTAAAAACGTATGTACTTATGTAGTCTTTTGGTTCTGTAGTATAAAAACGTTTACAGTTGGCAATTGTTATCATACGCTTGAAGTTAAAATGTAAGGTATAGAAAAAGTACACAAGTCGAGGAAAAATCATGACTTCTTCTATCTATCATACATTTATGGAGTCAAACTGAATTTTACATTTTTGCAAATGTGTGATTTCAACACGTGTTGTGAATTTATTTAAAATATAATAATAATATAACACAGAACGTATAATAAACCAAAACGATTTGTTTACTGGTTCCATTTTATTTCATTTTATGTGTACAAATATTTTGATTACTTATTCTTATGATATGACTGACATAATGGAACATTTATATAATTGTTAAGCCCTATCATAAATTACCAAAAAAATGTGCCCCCCTGCTCCAGAAAATATTTTAATATGATAGTATAATAGAAATAATCTAAAATCTTATTGCGCGATTTCTAAAAATGTTGTTAACGCTATTTAAGTTAGGCGAATTTCTAAAGTTGAAGAGTAGCTGAACTTTTATGTTTATTACATCCCAAATTCCAAACAAAAATATTCCACCCAAGTCCTTGTAAAAAACGCCAAGTATAAAAAAATGTTTAATAACTTTTAAGGTTTTAACTTGGTTTTAACTTGCCATCGGAATATTCAAGATAGTTGACTTCTCGACGATAGGTATAGTCTACGGAGTAGAGTTTGTTTAAACAGGAATCAATAATTATTTTTGTTATAAACGCACACTCATATGATCATATACATGTTGCATAACAGTTTTAGTAAAATAGCATATCTATCTATAAAAAAAAAATAAATTGCTGAATGTGTTGCTAAGCGCAAATCTCGAGAACAGTTGAACCGATTTGGCTAATTCTTTTTTAATAATATTCCTTGGAGTACGGGGATGGTTCCTACGAAGAGAAAAATTAAAAAAATTGCCTGAAAAAGTCTTAAAATAACAAACACTTTTTTTATTAATTATACCAATTCGAATTCAATATTCATAATTAAGATAGGACAACGTCTGTCGGGTCAGCTAGTAAAAAATAAATAAATAAATTATAAATTATTGTTTGTACGATCCTGAATTTTATAGTAAATAAATCACTGTACGATAACGTAAGAGCTGTGTAGTTTAACTTCTCAATAATACCACGGAACACATAATTTTTTTGTTCTGGCTCTATATATTTAAATAACAATACTAAGTTTCTAGAAAAATTAATCACAAATTGTTTTTCGTATTGACAAACGGGTTTTTTTCCTGAAGACCTTATCCTATCATCAATAGTAGTATACGATTCCGATTCCAACTATTGTCTAGTTTGTGCAATTGATAAGAAATTTTATGAATATCTCAACAGTTTACCCAATAAATGCGGAAATCTGATGAACAATTACAAAAAACGGCAACATTTACTAAATTCCGATTTTTATTTATAAAATAATAACGATTACTTAAATATATATAATACATGATATATATTCCTGATATGGGTTGTACCTCCAATAAGATAGCACCTTCTCCTAGCCTAAGTCACTTAAACTACGTTGTATGGCATTAGGCGTTTCAGGAGCTATATATCCTGCGAGTTGTCTAAAAATTGTTTGGCAGTTACATTGGGATTCAGACTCAGTTTTTTTCGAATGATTGTTGGTAAACTTTTTGATATCGTCCTGGACGGATGATATATTCAAATCCCGATGGATGATTTCATTCCTGTCGTACCGGTGTGCAGCAATAACCGTACCAAGAGCATTTTTTTGACAGCGTTGGACGACTTCGATGTTGGATTTGCTGGCACCACCCACAGTTGCCCACAGTTGTAGACCATAAGTCCAAATTGTTTTAATAATAGCTACATATAGAAGCCGTTTGTTTGTTAGGCCTAGACTGGAATGTCTGATTATTAATTCATGTAAATCAGATATATTTGAACAACTGGGTATACTGTTGACGAGCATACGTTTTATGCAACCGGGCTACCTCAGAACTACCTAAAGGTTATATGTAGACTCTTCCAGATATTTTGCAGTACTACCTGCAGTTTATACATACATTTTCTCGGGTCTATAGGCACGCATTATTTCTATGACTTGGGAGTCCAAAAATGTTTTACCCTAAGGTGACCCGTGGGGTACTAGTCACCCTCATTCCCTTAAGATATTTTAATTTCAAAATAAATAGATTAAATACAAATTACAACATTAGAACATCTTGATGATGAGTATCTGAATTTCAATAAATAATCTTTTATATTCAACATGTAACCAACTAATGGTTACCATCCCTTAAAGGCTTAAAATATGAAATAAATTACAAAACAATTATACTTATTATACTTATGCAATATAATCAATAAACATTTGATTAATTCAAGTAAAACCTAAATATACATTTTGTTGATATCATAACTCATCTCATATCAGTGAAGTGTTATTAGTTATAAGTTATAACTATGACATAACTTTTGGTCTATTGTAATAAACTATAGTATTTCCAATACAAACCGGAAAAAGTCATTCTCATAAACAAAAAGAATACCTCCTAAAACAACATTTGTTTATTCAAAATAAAACTGAGGTTACATAGCTGTGACTTAGGTGTGCTAGTGCTATGCACCCTCTGGTACCCCCGAATGTTTGTCAATGCCCAGGTCTACCTTATTACTAACTAGAGGTCACAAGTAAGGTCTACTGTGTCTACTTCAGCAATACCTGAACGGCATATGTAAAATCTCCTGAGTCTATAATAACTACGTTTGTACATAATATTTTTTGAGCTACAATAGTCCATATTGTAGATTAAATGATTTAAATAGTAAATAAATGAGGTCCAGTGAAAAAAATTTTTGTCAAATCTCTATATTTTTAAGATGGCAGTATGAAAATGAAAAATGTATCAAATTATAATTAATATTAATTGATAATAAAAAATTACAACATTAGGTAAATAATAACGATATCGTATAGTAATAATAATAATTTACTAAGTCATTTAATGCGAAAATTGCATTAAATTTCTTTAGCCAGTTTTTTGAAATTGGGAATTCGTGAAGAATAGCTTATTCGCAATTTGTTTTCAAGTTGAGAGTCTCTTAATTTTGTCTGATACTTGATTGATTCAAAAATGAATGACATTGTGAAATCACGCTTTTAAAAAAAAAATTTAATACTTATTTGATTGTTTGTTATTTGGTAAACTTGTAAAACACAAAAGTTAACATATTTTCATCAGGTAAATATTATGTTGACCTGTGGGAGTTTACCATCGAAGTAGTTTATTAGTTTAAAAATTGGGGAGAGTTTACTACTTTTAGAAAACAGGAGACTTTACTATACAATCGGGCAGGACTTGCCACTGCTCCTATATTATCTAATGAAAACAATTTCATGACAACGAAAACATAATTTCCAAAGAGGAATACTTAAAAATTACAATGTCGTACGAGCATTACTTTATTAAGGAACGAAAGAGCAAAATTGGTCGTAGTGTCATTGAAAACAGAGTATTTGAATAACATCAACTTTCTGTCTATAAGAAGTTTGAAATAAAAGCTACAAAAACTGAAGTCTTTACATATATTTATTCGATGTAAGCCAACCATATTTACTCATTAATTTAAAAATTGAAATAATTAATTTCCCAAAACATAATATAACACGAACATTTCATGTAAGGGTTGACCCCCTTCCACCCACTCAGACACATCGTTGTGTACGTGTGTAAAATAATAATTACTTATGTAGGTTTATAAGGATATATAAAATAATGTTTAAATAATAAAATATAATATATTTATGTCTTGGTCCTATGTACTTACAGCCTATATACTATACTCGTTTATAATGTCAGTTCATCGACCATTTCCCATAACCGTATAAAGTATAGCAACTTAAAATTGATTATCATTTATCAATGAAACGTTAATATAAATTAATTATTCGCTTTTGTGATGGGTTTTTTTTACCCTTGAACATGAAGGGCTTATAATTTATATATAACAATTATAATATTTAGATTTTAGACAATCGATAACCATTTATCAGTTAGGTCATTGGTTATTTAGATATTAGAATAAAGTAAGTGTAATCAATAGTTGGATGACAGTATAGAATATTATATGTGATTTTGTTATGCTATAAATATTTAAAAATTCATATACGCCTCCTAGATAAGATACTACGGTAACAGATTATCTCCTATTTTCTGAATAAATAATCTTTTCAAAATATCTTTTTGATACATTTGAAGATTTTGAATTTTTTAGAAAATAATCTAAGAAAAAGGAAAATATAACAAGAATAAGAAAAACACAAAAAAACAATACTTCAAAAAATCATAATAAACAAATATTTACAATGTTCAATGAGCATTATTTAATCAGGTTAGGTAAACTTATGTGCTTTCAATACAAGTGCTTTTTACATATTTTCGTCAGTTAATTATTTAACAATTTTTTCGTTAAATAATCCAGAAACGAGTAAAATGGTATATTATTCGTTGTTCTGTAACTAGTATAACACGTTAATTTCATATTTTCAAATTAATTTGACATATTTTCAATACACCAACATGTATTTTTCTAACAACATTTTTTCAGTTATGATCATTATGGTCACATCTTATGTTTTTCAGGCAGCCAGTGATGGTAACTATAACAAATGTTATACAATAGATATTTTTTGTCATCACTCTAACTTCAGCTAACTATATACTATGTATTCAAATTTCTAATTGAAACAAAACTCAAAACACTTTTAGTTTTCAGTTGTAAAGTGTTTTTTACTATTAAATTAAGAGTTAAATTTATTTTGACTACAAATGTGTTGCTGCTTTTAATTTTATTGATTTTAGTCGAGTCTTGTCAAAATTTAAAGTTACATGAAGTATAATTTGACCTTTAAAAATCTAACTTTGACAAAAAAAAGTATTTTGAAAACTATGAAGTGTCCATCAAATGATATTTAATGCTACGATCATAACGTATACAATAACAAACACATTACTAATATCGTGTAATCGTTAAATTCGTTGAAGTCAGTCGTCGTAAAAGGAATGACAAGTAGCAACAATAAATGAGGGACATTGTTTTACAATTTCAAGATGTAAACAATCACAAGAAAATACATTTATGTCACTATTATATAATTTTCGCGTAACTCAGAATCTGGAAGAATACTTTCATTGAACATTTGTTTTCAATATTATATTATTTCATTATTTATTATAACCTGATCCACAAGTTTTAACTGACTTCATATTAATTTTTGTTTATTTTATTTTAATTTTGTTTTTGTTCCAGGCTTAATAAATCTGGCTGAGTGTTCTAGTAATATATTATGATGTAGTAAAATAATAATATTGGTGTAACTCGCTTTTTGGCAAAATAATGCTGGGTTAAATTTTAAAGTCTTTAAAACTATTATTTTTTTAATTCTTATTTATACTTATGCCATAGCCATTGGTATGTCAACACACGAAAGCCGTAGTGTGCAACCTTTTTTATCCATGCCCCCTGCATATTTATTTATTTCTATGAGGCATCCCGCTGCCAACATTACATTAGTATAAATATATATAATATTTATACTCGTAAAAATGAAACCCTCAATATTCAACTATTTGATATTTGTTTCAATAAATAAATTCAAAATATAAATATACGAAACATATTAAAAAAATTAAATTCATATAATAGTTATTATTAAAAATTTAAGATGATAGATATTTTGTTGAAATACGGCATGTGCTTGAATCATAGACATAACTGATTCCAAGTTGAGTTATATAGTTGAGAAAAAAATAATACGACTTGTTTTGATAATTCTGGACATCCTGATTTGATGGAATATAAAAATATATCACATGCATGTTCTTGAATTAATTAATCTTATACGGATATTTTCTATTTGATGACAGACCAATAAGTGATTCCCTTATATTTGAATCATCTATATTTATGTCACGATAGTACAATATAATACCACGAAATACAAATTAAATTTTACGCAGTATATTTTAAATCATTTAACAACAATATTATCGACCCACCAGGTTTCGTTCCTTTTTAATAAAGAACCGTAATATTATAATAGTTATAATGTATATATTGTTCTATTGATTTCCAACTATCAATGGTATATAGGGTGTGCATATTAAATAAAGCTTATTTCTTAATATTATAGTATATTAATGTGCAATACATTTTTCACAGATATAATTTCAGATATAGGATGCAATGGTAAATATCATTTTTTAAGACAGGTTATTAAAATAGTATTATAGAAATTAGTAACATAATAAACAAAAAACATTTGAAATATACTCAATCATGTTTTGTTTCATTAATAAATTTCCATTGAGTATATTTTGTACCATTCATGTAACTTACATATTAATTTAAATTAATATAGTTATAACAATGTATAAACAAATGGCTTGATTTTTTACAATAACATTGGAAACATTTAAAAAAAATACTAATATAAATCTTATAATTTAAATGCCAGGCAACTGCGAGAGTGACCTAACCCAAGTCACAAGTAAGTTATTTAAAGCTATGTGTATTATTCTGTACAATATTTAAAAAATGAAAAATTGTATTAATTAAAAGTGGATTGGGTTCATGTAAAGGAGGAAAGGTCATTTAAAGCTACTCTTAGAAGATGAATAACAAACCTCATAAAATGACTATTTCATCCATGATGTATGACATCAACAGCATTTGAAAACAACTAGATATAATTATTGTTGGGATAACATTTATTTATCGACGTACATTAAATGATTTCCTAAATTTAAGAGAGTTCATGAAAATATTGCTACATTTATTTTACCAACAAAATGTATCATTTCTACATTGAATAGAAAATGAGAATCATTGTAATATACAAGCTTTGAAATTCATGCCAAAGTCCTGCTCCTCTATATTTTCTATAAAATTTTAAAAAAACCGCATGATGATTGGATAAGCAGTAGTTGCCTTGACAGGGATTCTCAATTTCAATGATAAATATATATAGAAAATGTATATATATTTAAGCGTGTTGCTGACTGAATATTATATTTAAATTGTAATGTTTAATGATCAAATACCATTTTAGAATTTATAACTGGAATTTCTGCTAGCAATTATAATAAAGGTAAATATTATCAATAAGAAAAATAAATTGGCCTCATATCAAAAATTTGATTTCTATCACACATATATAAATCGTATAGTTTATTAAAAAATTATTAAATAATGGTTTTACCGGTGAAAAAAAAATAAATATATGCAAATATTGCGTTTTATTTTTTATTTTTTTATACTCGTTCTTACTTTTAATTTAGTTTACTTTCAAATATCTATCTATAATTTGCTTGTGGACTTTTTATTTTCTATTTTGATAAAATATTAAAATATTTTTAAGATTTTTAATCTTTTTAAAATATATATCAGAAAATAATAAATGATCCATTCTCATTATAATACTTTCTTTTATTTAAATAATAAACTAATAAGTCCATCATTTTTTGTTTCAATTTCTAGATACAAAGGAACTTGTTTTAGGTACGTCATTATTTTAAATTTATATTTTGCTTCGTATTAAACTTATAAATTTATGTGAAGATTTGATCAGAACAAATATCTTTTTTTTATTTGAAGTATTTCCTGGATAAATGCATTTCAGTTCTCCCAGAAATATTTGTTCTGTACGCGATAAAGGGATTATAATTTAAGTTTAAAACTGTATACGTATTTGATTTGTGAATATTTTTGGGATTGTTTTTATGATTTTTATTGAACATAGCTTATGTTTTATTCATCGAACGTATTAATTATTTTAAATTTTTTTCAGGATTAATGAAAGATTTTAAATCATTCATAGAAATCATAAAATCCCAAAGCGGCACGTATAATACCAAACATTTATCTACTTTTTCAAATAATAAAAAACAACAACTCATTTTTTGATAACACCCTATATTTACTACGCATTAATTATTAAAATAAAACCAAGTTCCAACAAGTGGCAAGTATGTAGTAAAACTTGTATCTTATTTAATCATTTTTCAGGTTTAACCAACAAAACAGGTTGCATGACTGGATTCTGTGGTTGTTTAGGTAATATAACATTTGACTAAAGTAACACGCTTTATTCTTTTTAGTTTATTACAACGTATTGATTTAAATATTCTTTTAATCATTTTTTTGATCATTGATCTATTACAAATTCTAATACTTACTCTTCTAAGTGATTGAAGTTTTTAAGTTTATTGGTGACTCATAGCGCAAAAACTTCATACTCATTGTCCATAGAATGTTATTATTATGCTTCTAAGACATGAAATCTGATTTTTTTACTTAGCATTATTGAGCCACCTACGAGATTGTTTATATTCCCATTATTATTTTTAATATCGCCTATTTTTTACAGTACCACTTAAAAATGCTGGATATACTGGTAAGTGCAAAAGTTATTTATTATTCAGAACTGATGTTGAAGGGAGAATTAAGAATTCGTTACACAGTTTATGTACACACCACGTCTTCGTTAAAATTCACAACTGTGATAAATTTTTTATCAACGATTGACGTGGGATGTTGAACGGACAAGAGTATGGTGGTCACCATAACGTCTCCATTTCAGTCAATAATTGATTATCGCAACTCTGCGATTATTCTCACGTTAACGATACATTTATATACTTAAAAACTAACTACACGATGTTAAATGAGTTAAATGTATGAATGAAATATCTTATGTTTATTATTTCGGTTTAGGGACAACAGACGATCTTAACCAAAATATAAGTATGACAAATTAAGATATTTACTTTGAATATTTTGAGAGAAACCGAGTAGATCTACCAGTGCCCGAAATAAAACTGATTTTTTTTTTTCGTTTAGGTGAAATAGATTCCGATTTTTGTGGTGAGTTTCATGAGGCAGCTTAGATATTTATGATTTAATTATACATTAGAATTTTATCGTAGAATACATTTTTTTATACTAAATATGATAAAAAATATAATTACAAAATATTATCAGAGGGGTTGATATTCAATTATACCTCGGATTACATACTTTTCCTAAACTATTCCATTTCAATCTCAATGAAGAAAAAACATTTATATATCATTCGAAAAAAGACAAATTTGAAGCATATAAAATATTAATCAATTGTTAAATGTTAAACTATCGATTTTTTCGTTTCAGAGTGACTAGATGATTAATAAGAATGTGCGATGTCTTAATTTCCTTTTCCTTGGCTTTAATATTTAATTTGAAGAGAAATATCATACTTTAATGTTATGCTTGAATAATAAAATGTTTAATAAGTCTAAAATTGTTTAATTTTTAAATTGTTTTTTATAATGTTTTTCGTATTTTTTATTGCAGCGATTGGTATGTTTTATTTTCGTTTCAATTATTATTTTAGAACATTATTGCCTTAGTTCCCGTCTTGTTTTTTAAATTGTTGTTAAAAGTGTTCAGCTTCAAAAAAATATTTTTGGAGAATCCCCAATTAATTTTAACAAATTTTGTTCGCAGCTCTAGCACAAGAATACATTGCTGCTAAGAATCAAAATAACAGTACAAGTAGGTGTTATGAATAGTAACATTAATTTTAATACAATATATAAGACACTTATTGATTATCATAATCTATACAAACGATCAGGTTTTTTTTAATTTATACAATAATATTCCTTGAATTCTTCTAAATTATTTACTATGAGATATATAAACATTTATTACAAATAATTAATAATCGGCAATTTTTAAACTTTTATAAATCCTGATGCAATCCAAATAGGAAGGTCACGAAATTTAGATTTTCTTATACATTGTTGATTCGCAATATTTAAAAATATTTTAAAATAAAAAAGTTGGATATTTTTATAATAGTTTATCAAATATTAATATAAAATAATAACCTATTCATACCATTTTTGCACTTTTTCTGTACCTAAACTGAACAAACATATTTTATATTATTTATATTTGATCTATATTTTTGTTTTTCAGCTATGAATTCGTTCTGTATTAACAAACATATATCATAATCTAATCTAATGAATAGATGACAAGACGTCATATAATCTTTTATCTTTTATATAAATACAATAATACCTATCTATAAAATATACAGTTATTTACTTGACGAAATTCATAATTCAATTTTGTTTGTTTATTCCATCATAATACAAATGTTACTAAAAACATTTATAAAGAAATGGTTGCATTTGAATAGCGTGCCAATAAAAATAGTGAACTTAGTCTACAACCGAATTGCGTGCGCGTATTTTTCGAAATGTGTACAAACGTAAAGTTTGTACAAACGACTGGTTTTTGTCTATCGTTTTAGTTTTTAGTAAATAGTAAATTCATTATTCAATTTTGTTATATAAAACCATGCATGCAATACGGAAACACCGAAAGAAATGTATTACATACAGTGGCGTACATTCAAATAAAACAGGTTTTTTGACTAAAAAATTTGAAAAATGCCGGAGTAAATCTATGTATTAAAAATTATATTATTTTATAATTTTATATATACAATTATAGATCGATTTTTTATATCAAAAATACAGACATAACTATATTAAGAAGTAAAATGCCTTAAGAGCACCAAAATTGTTAATATATGACCTTTCAACCAAAAATTACCAGAAAACCCTAAATAAAATGTAGAAAGAAGCAAATAATATTTAAAGACATTGGTCACTGATATATGTATAAACATTACGATGCAAACTGAAAATGTAGCAAATTTATGCTTAATTAAGTTTAAACTAATATCAATACTATTTTTTTTATTAAGTGGATCAAAACTTAATATCAAACTTACCTAAATTGTTCAACTGTTGTAACAGAGTTGCTACGTGTTTTATTAAATACATATTACTTGAAAGCTACTCGTAAGGTTTAGTAATTTTAACTTATATAATACAATACAATATATTTGCATATCATGTTTCGTCGTATAAAAAAATAATCCGATTGCTATTGGAATAATCAAGATGGTTGACGTAACGACGATACCATCCCTTAAAATATGAAATAAATTACAAAACAATTATACTTATTATACTTATGGAATATAATCAATAAACATTTGATAAATTCAAGTACAACCTAAATATAAATTTTTTTGATATCATTACTCATCTCATATCAGTGAAGTTTTATTAGTTATTAGTTATAACTATGTACTCTACAGAACTCTCTGGTACCCCCGTATATTTGTCAATGCCCAGGTCTACCTTAGTACTAACTAGAGGTCACAAGTAAGGTCTACTGTGTCTACTTCTGCAATACCTGTACGGCATATGTAAAATCTCCTGAGTCTATAATAACTTCGTTTGTACATAATAATTTTTGAGCTACAATAGTCCATATTGTAGATTAAATGATTAAAATAGTAAATAAATGAGATCCAGTGAAAAACATTTTTGTCAAATCTCTATATTTTTAAAATGGCAGTATGAAAATGAAAAATGTCTTCTTCTTCTTCTTCCGTGACTTCGGCCTTCAAGACCATGTCGTCCAACAGATTTGTCTCCATGTTTCCCTATCTAAAGCTAACTCCTTCCAATCCAATCCTGGTCTCACTTTCTCTATGTGTTCTTTGATCCTATCCTCCCAGCGTAACCTCGGCCTTCCAAGTGGTCGTTTTTCTTTCGGTGCATTCTCTTGTACTATTTTTATCAATGACCCTGTTTTTCTCCAAGAATGTCCTGCCCACTTCAGTCTTCCTTTGGTGATATCTTCTTTAATGCTAGGTCTTTGATACAAATCCTGAAGTTCCTTGTTTTTCCGTATTCTCCATTCACCTGTAGGTTCGTCTATACATGGCCCATAGATTTTCCTCAGTACCTTTCTTTCAAACACTAAAAGAGCATTTTCGTCTTTTTTCCTCATGGTCCAAATTTCCGATCCATTTGTCACCACTGGCTTGATAAGTGTCTGGTATATTTGGGCTTTCAGATTTTTCGAGATTACTCTAGATTTTAATAGCTTTGTCAGACCAAAATAGCATTTATTGGCACCTCGTATTCTTGCTTTTATTTCCGTACCTATTTCATTCTGCTGTGTAATTAATGTGCCAAGGTATTTGAACTGATGCACTCTTTTGAATTTGTAGTTTTCAACTTCTAGGACCTCGTTACGACAGCCTGTTTTTTCATGTCTTTGCACAACCATATACTCAGTTTTCTCAGCGTGAATCTCTAGGCCTACACGTTTAGCAGCATTTATGAGTTGTTTTGATTGTTCTTTAAGTTTATCTTCGCTTTCTGCCAGATGATAATCTGCATATGCCAATATTCCAATGTTATTTTCTCCTAGTTTTACTCCTTCTTTATCTAAGGCTGCTTCTCTAACTACTTTTTCTAATACTATGTTGAATAAAACCGGTGATATGGCATCACCCTGCCTTAGTCCAGTTGTCACTTGAACCGTTTTCGATAAGGTTTGTCCTACTTTTACCTTTATGTCAGTGTGACTAATACTGCACTGGACGAGGCTTATTAACTTGCTAGGCATTCCGAACTCTACTAAAGTCTTGATTAGGGACGCTCTATGAATTGAATCATATGCTTTTTTATATTCAATGAAAACCATATGTACGCTTTTGTCATACTCCCAAGTTTTTTGTAACACCTGACGTAGAATGAAGATTTTATCTATCGTGGAGCGGTTTTGCCTGAAACCGGCCTGGTAGTCTTCTATAATCTTTTCTGCCCAAGGTTTGATTCTGTCAATTATACAGTAAGATAAAATCTTATACGTTACATTAAGCAGGGAAATCCCTCTATAATTGTTGCATGTTTGTTTGTCTCCTTTCTTGTGGATGGGATAGACTAAGGCTGTTTTCCATTCCTATGGTATCTCTTCTTTTTGCCATATTAAACTTATTAAACGATGAATATATTTAACAAGATTCTCCGCACCTGTTTTAAGTAGCTCTCCGGTTATCCCGTCTTCACCAGGTGCTTTGTGGTTTTTTCACTAATGAAAATTCTTCACATTTTCAGCAAATATTCATACTCCTATTATTTGCTATTTTCTAGAGGTCGTTTTAATTTCAATCGGTTTTCGATCTTTTTGCGAGTTTCCCTAGTTTTTTTTTCGTAAAAAGTCAATAGAAAAAATGTTGGTTCCCCAAAAAATGTAATTGTTATAGAATGATCTTCGTGTTTGGACCAGATGTTTTGCCATTTGTCATTGGTGATTATTTTAATGCGTTTTTTTGTATCACCGTATGAGACTTGTTCTATCAAGGGTGTGTCGGTATTATTTATTGCGTGTGAAGCTTGTTCGTCCGCTATTTCATTTCCTCTTATTCCTGTGTGTCCGGGTATCCACAAAATGGTTATTTTTTTCCATGTTCATATGCTTCATTTAGTTTGTTTTGAATTTTTGTTGCAATGTCCCCGGGATTGAATTGGTTTTGGATGCTTTTTATGGTGCTTAGTGAGTCACTAAAAATGATGAACTTTGAGTGTTCTTCTTGTTTAATGATCTCAATAGTGTAATGATATGCAGTATCATTTATATACAAAAATGTTATGATTTAATAAATAACGACTCCTTCGGCACACACACAGAAAACAAGCAATAAAAAGGGACAACAATCTAACGGTTCCCCATTGTCAATAACTAGGTCAACCTTCATGGGAAACCGCCCTTTGGTCAAAAGAACCATCCCACCACACAGTCAGATCGCTCTATAAAAGGTCTTCAGACAACCCTTCTCGGGGGCTCTCCGTTGCAAGTCGTCAGTGCGGGCGTACCGACTTCCGGAGATCTCTTTTTACTTTTACGCAAGTATCATTTTTAATAACATTTGATTTCTGTGTGAGTGTCAAAGTGTCCAATTGCAACCCATTAACGACTTTGCACATTCATTTGATCATTTCCTGTAATCCTACACCGTGAGCGGTACGAGTATCAACGGCCGTACAACGAGGCGGAATCAGGTGAGTGATATAATTGTAATAAGCTTGTGAGACCTACAGTCACCTACATCGGCTCTCGGACCTTTGTAACCCCGAGTGCCCTCCTTACAAGAAGGAGGAAGGTTATTTTAACCAGGTTCCTTTTACCACCTTATTTTTCCTTTTACTTTTGGGTTATTACAATAGCCTTTAGGATAGCCATCGCTTCCGCTGTAAATATGGAACAGTTGTGAGGTAGTTTGTACAGTATTTTTTTTTGGGGGAATATTATAGATAGTCCGACTCCTTCGTGTGTTTTAGATCCGTCTGTATATACTTCTTGGTTGTCTTTATAGTTTTAAATTATGCTTTTAAAATGGTTTCTATAAATAGGTATTGTGCGGAGTTTGTTGTTTGGATAATGAACTGAGTTCTGATTAATTGGGTATTTTCTTGTCCAAGGCGGTTTGGTGTTTAGTTCATTGGTTATA
This sequence comes from Periphyllus acericola, assembly GCA_949715065.1. Classification (NCBI taxonomy): domain Eukaryota; kingdom Metazoa; phylum Arthropoda; class Insecta; order Hemiptera; family Aphididae; genus Periphyllus; species Periphyllus acericola. The sequence continues at coordinate 26,958,674 of OX454268.1, forward strand.
ATATGGGGTAGATTAATTTTATTTTCTTTAATTAGTTTGATGAGATCATTATTGTTTTTTTCGTGTATAGTGATGTTGGACCTGGCGCATCTTACTGTGTATTTAAGGTGTAGCTCTATCCTTTTTATTTCGGGGGAGGGTTCCCCGGCTAAGTTATAAATGCTGAAAATTGGACTGCTGCATAATGCTCCTAATGCAAGTCTCAGTCCACTATTGTTAACACTATCTATCAAGTTCAATTTGGAATTTGATGCTGTTTGATATAATATTGCTCCGTAGTTCAGTTTGGATTGAATTAAAGATTTATACATTTTTATTAAGGTGTTTGTGCTTCCTCCCCACGAAGTATGTGATAACATTTTCAGTATGTTGATTGTGTTAGAGGTGTTTGTTTTTAGATATTTTATGTATGGTGTCCACGATAGCTGTCTATCAAACAAAACGCCAAGCATTTTTATTATGTTTTTTTTTTGAATTATGGTTTTATCTATAGTTATTTGAAGTTCGGCAACTTTTCTTTTTTTTGTGAAGATAGTACAACTTGATTTTTCGGGTGAGAAACTAAAGCCTGTTTTCTTTGACCATTTTTCTAAATTATTGGTGGTTATTTGTAATTGTCTTTGGACGGTGTTTTTATTATTACTTCTACACCAGATGTTGAAGTCATCTGCGTATAGATTACATTTAACTGGTGGTAAGCAATTTTTCGTTATGTCATTGATTGCTTTGAAAATAATTTAGACGAAAAGTTTTTCAAATAGTAGTAGTCAAGTCAAGGACTCGAAGCATCATATTAGTAAAAATAAATAAATAAAACCATTTCGTCGAGTACTTTTGTATAAGTCAACCCGAATCAAAAAAAAAGTATTTTTGAAAATTAATATTGATTTTATTTGCAAGTTATTTCGATTTTTCTGCTCGTTTTCGCATATAATCACATTTTGAAAGTACCTACTGTTATTTTTTTTGTATGTTCTATTTAGATTTAACAGTTTTTAAGACATGAAATACTCGAATATTTTACGATGTTCGGGTGAGTATATAAATCAAATGATATGGGCACAGGTATTTCATAATTTCAAGATTTGGATTTTTTTTTAGCTGGATGTCGGTTGTCACTAGTAAACTTATGATAACACATTATCTACTTTTATCAATAACTATAAAGAAATAAATATTATAATTTTTGTCGTTGATCGAAATGTTCTATTTACAGTGACTAGTGAACAACTATTAGCTTCATGACTCGCGATGGTAGGCAACGAGGAATATTAAAATCAAGTGCAACTCTACATAAAATTATAAAATATGTAGCGCGTTTGTTTTGAAAACTGCTACAATGCATTTCAATCATTCGCATTCGTTTCAAAACCATAATTTGTTTGCCTGAACCTAGATGGAATGGAAGTTATTCAATCTTCAATCTAATAATGTTCTTAGTTTTAGAGCGAATTAATTTTATAAAACTGAAGCAGTATTCAATCTTCAAGCTAATAATGTTCTTAGTTTTAGAGCGAATTAATTTTATAAAACTGAAGCAGTATATATAAGTGCATAAAATTACTTTTGAAGTAAATGTATTCCTGTGATGTGTTTTATCGAATGATTGTAATTATTTGTAGTAAACAGTGAAAATATAATGAAAGGTTCAACATTATAACTAGTAGGTTTCATTGCATTAGAAAAACGCTTGTGAGTAAAGGGGGAGGATTTTAACTGATTTTATTAAATAAAATGTTTTGATATCAAAAATTGTTATATATAAACAATTTAAAGAAAAAACGCTTGTTAAATAAAAATAGAAAATAACCATCGAAAAGTTATGAACATTTTTCGCATAAACATTTTGCCATCTGTGCACAGGCAAAAGTTAACATTACAATAATTTCGCCTTCATCAAAGTCATAATTTCGAAAATGTTGTAAATTGCTGAAATTGAGTTGGGTTTATCGGGTAAGCGAACATAATATGGCTAAAGAAAATAATTCATTTAAAAATTCGATTTAATCATCATAATTAAATGAAACTGTTTAGCATAAATTAGAAGATTTGGCGATTTACAACTTTTATTTACGCGATCGCTGTAATAATTGAATTCAGTTAAAATATTTTATTATCCGTTCGTGTAGAAATGTTATACAAGAATTAATTTTTTTAGCTGTGCCATTTGCATAAATATGCTCGACAATCGTTAATCCAGTTGATCAAATCGATCTTATACAAATATATATAATTTTGTTTGATCATCTAGAAGTATCTACTGTTGAAATGAAAAAAAAAACAGTAACACAAAAAAATAGTGGAATTTTTTAATATAAAATTAATATGTTTTTAAGATATTTAATTTACTTAATTAATATTAAATGAATAAATCGGTATTTTCAAGGGAGCTTATGGCACTAAAGAGCCTATAAAATGAAACTATATTACATCTTAGAATTGGAGTTTTATAATATTTTCTCATCTGAAAAAAACCAATGATAAATAATAATGAAGTAGTTTATTTCATATATTTATTAAAAATAATTAAGAAAATTTCTATTTAACAATATCGAAAAAGAAATTTTAAATCTGCAATTTAGACAAGAGCGTATTTTGCGTGAAATGTACTTTGAATTTTGTCAAAGTTTCAAACCAGTGTTATCCCGTAATATAATAGGTATTACTTATTACCTCTTGTAAAATGGTGGAATGCGCCCGTTGTTTAAGATTATTACAAACCTACTTCTGTAATTGTATTCCAATGTGCTTCTAAGCATGTTTATGCAATGAAGGAGTGCCGTGAATAATGTGTATGTCATTGATTAGGTTTATTGAAGGAAGCTTTAGCATTGCAACAACTTTTTAAGGCATCTCTAGATTTTTTTTTGTCAGACCATTTTCATATTCCCAAAAAAAGATTTTCACAGACTTAAATTTATTTATGCATTTTTATACATTTATAATAAATTCACCCTCCACACCTCCCATATTGGTCGATTTTACACAGAATAACTTATAAACTTAACTTTAATTTTACAAACATAAAACGCAATGTACGGAATGAAAAAATCATCTTTATTCATTAGTTAGTAATTGAGTGCGTTACATTTATTCATAAAATTACCTAATATGACATTCTGCTATTTGTCATAAATCATAACTTTGATAAATATTGATTCGATTTGGAGATTTACAAATATGTATTAAATTATATTCTATTATCAAGTCCCGTTTTTTTTTTTTGAGCATCCTAAAGAGAATTTTTTTGAAAACAGTTTAATGAATGTAAGTGTATTATTAAATAAGTTAAATAGCTTTTTATTTTAGTGAAATTCGATGAATACTATATTGTCGACCCTTTCCCATGACCATATAAAGTCTACTGTATAAACTTATAAAATTGGGATTGATTCTTGGATTAAAACAAAGTTATTCTAAGAGGTATGGTGGTAGCGTGGAGATCGCGTGTACGTCAAGTAAACCATTCAGTAGCTGGTGTCAAAAACTTAGGTTTGCTTTGCTATAGTAAGAGACAAATTTGGAGATATGATAAACTTGTCTTACGTATGAAAATTGTGATACTCGTGTTGAATTTTCGCAATAAAAGCCGAATGGTTTAAGAACTTTTTTTGAATACGTTTAAAGCAGTGGTTTTTTACCTAGTCAGAGTCATAGATTCCTTCAAGATATAATGTATAGCCTTGGACCCTCCTCTCCCTTCAAAAACAAAAACCTTTGATTTTAATCATTTAAGTTAATTTTAAATAGTATCACTATAATTATGTTACTAGCATAAATTACAGTTTGTTTGGGGCTAAATAATTATTTCTAAAATATATTTTTATATTTTTGAATAAAAATGTAAGGAACATCTCATGACCCCCTGGGATAACTCCGGTTTAAAGCGTCTTTGGTATTTTGATAAATTCGGTTGCAAGTTAAACATACCGGATCCGTATTCTAGCTAAGAACAGACAAGTTACAAAGACAAAATATAGAGTATAATCTTAAAACAATACACTCCAAAAATATATAACAAAAGCATAATTGATTACGAACTTATTTAATTATTTACTTTTCATTTTGGAAGGTTTTTTATTACTCTTGATACTTGACCATGAAGAGTTCAGTGGCGACCAAATCCTCCAACAGATGTTATTAAAACAATAGCTTAAAGTAGGAATATTAATCCCTGTAACAACAATAGAATATAGCCCATTAGTTTATAAGCAATAGGCTGCTCATATAATAATGCTTCACTTAACGTTTTTAAGCAAATTTGTTTTATTTAAATCGACTAGTACGTGAACAGGGGCGGAGTGGTAAGATAACTCAGGCCAGGAAAATATATTTTATCTAGGCCACTTCAACTTTTTCATTTATTGAATAGACATTTTATTTCATCTACGTAGGTATTAAATTTTGTATGTGAATGTGTATAAATAATAAATATTTAAATATATTGCATAATATTATGCATTTTATTGATGAAACTATTAACAAAACTTTAAAACTAAAATCTACAAAAGAAAATATATTAACTTTAAATGGTTTTTACTTTTTTTATAATAGTATTTTATCTTCTAATAAAATAAAAATTAAGACATCAACTTATAAAAGACAAAATAATTTAGCATTGATTATAATTATATTATTTGTACTCATAATAATAATTTGTTTAATAATTTACTCTTTTCTCCAACGAAGTTAATTATTTCGTCATTATTAAGTTCGATTAATACCTTTTTCTCGATGGCCATTATCATGAACGTTTCTAAGTGTTCATTGCTCATTGTACTTCTTAGTCGGTTTTTTATATACTTTAATGTTGAGAATGATCTTTCACACGCAACTTGTGTTACGGGTAATGCCAATAAGAACTGGTATGCCAGCGTCAAAGTTGGATAAGTGTTCGAAAATAAACTATACTTAATTAAGGCCTTGTAACAACAAAGAGGACAGTTTTGACAACATTTGCATTGTTTTATTGTATATGAATTTAAATATAAGCATAAAGTTCCGAGCCCTGGTTATATAGTATATAGTCTCAGTCATTTCTGGTCAGCGATTAGTGCAGTGTCCTTTTTTATACATTGTATTTTATTTTTGTTTTTATTATATTACGAAAATGTTTATAAAATTAAAAATTAAATCATATTTAAAAAAAATCGTACACAATTTTTTTTCATTTTCATAATTAAATAAAATTGAAAAGTAAGTATTTACAAAAAAGGGGTCCGCGGACCAATTTAAGTTATAGCTAAGGGTCCGTGGCTTCACTCTAATTGGGAACCACTGCTCTATGCTAACTGGCCATTAGGTTCCAGGCCACCGGGATTTTTCCCGGTATCCCGGTGGGCCACTCCGCCCCTGTATGTGAATTGATCAAGTCTGAATATTTTTGGTGGGTGGTACCTTGTGTAAAATATATTTGACAGTGGTACTTTTTTTATAGTTTGGTGCAACTAAAAGAATTTATAATTTATATATTATTATAGGTGGTATAATTATATTTTTACAATCGATTATCCCTATAATATCAGTTGGATGGATTTATTGAATAATATATGAGATTTTATTGTATTATTAATTTAGAAATATATTAAAATTCCTTATTCGTTAACTAGATATGATTCTACGTTATGCACAGATTGCCTACTTCAATTTTCTGAGCAAATAATCATTTCAAAGTTATTCGGTAAATTTAAAAGTTTTCAAGTTTTTTAAAACTCCTTGAAAAATTATAAAACAATTTTCTGGTGAAAACATTTTTTTTGCGATACCAAAAAAATTGATTTCCAAAAAGTAATACTTAAAAAATATTTATAATGCCGTATGACCATTATTTAATCAGGTGACTAACATGTAAAATGTACAAGTTTTGCAATACATATGTTAATGTAAGATTTTTTCGTCCGTTGTGAACTTTACGATTTTTTTTGTAATATGACCAAGAAACGAGTAAAATATCGTTTAGTATTCATTCTTTTGTAACCATAGTATACCTACATAGTTTCAAGACGACAACATGTATTTTTCTGACAACAATTATTCAGTTGTGATCATTTTGATCATATCCATTGTTTTTCAGGCAACCAGTAAAGGTAACTATTACCTATTGTTATGCTATAGATATTTTTTGTCACCTAACCAACTTCAGCTACTCCGTTTCAAAAGAGAACACACCGCTTTCGCCGCCGATTTTCGTTCGGCGTCGCGCGCCCTCCCATCAAGCATCGCCGGGTACCGAGGCCGGATCGTGCCGGTCAGATATCACAAATAATCGTAAACATTTGAAATCCGTGTATAATTTACACAACGGAAAGTCTCGATCGCCGACCGTCATGCACGATCGATGCCTCGTTTCGGCGAGGATGGGTCAAATTGGGCTTAGGACCGGGGGGACAGCCGTCAGTCGGTGATATGTGTGAAAGTGGTACGTTCTCTTTTGAAACGGAGTATATAATATGTTAATATTACGAGAACGCGCCATACCCGCAAGCGTTTTCTCCGTTTTACAAATGTTCAACATGGAAAATCGGCGTTCGGCAGAACTGATTTTCCGTTATTAGCTTTAGTATAAGAATAAACTCACCTATAATCAAACTTGAGGCAAACAAAATTATCTGTGCGATACTGCGATGACGTAGGTTTTTTACAATACTTTTATTTTGAAGCGAGTTATGAGCTTTTTTAAGTTATAACAATTTAATCTATCACAGAATACTTCATCTTTCAAATGATTATTTTTTTATAATATTTTGATGAAATCTATCAATAAAAAAACTACTTATACTATAGGTTCATTATTTATTATTACCTGATTCACAAGTTTTAAGCAACTTACATATACATTTTCATCTATTTTATTCTAATTTTTTTTTTTATTCTAGGTGACGATGATATTACTTGGTGTAAAGGTAATAAATTATTTATTGGTGTAAATTGCATTGTAACAAAATAATACAGGATTTTTTTAAAGTCTGTAGAAACATTTTTCTATAGGTGCCTTATAGTCATGGATTAGGTAAGGTTAGGTTAGCAACCTTTTTTCAGCCATAAATCCTTAATATTCTTAATACGTAATAATGTAACATAAGTATAAATAAACAACATTTATATTCGTTAGTTTGATATTTTTTAGATTTGATAAATTCAAAATATAAATATAAATTCATTAAAAAAAAAATTTCAAAAACATTTAAAAATGACAAATAATTTATTGAGATACATGTGTTTGTAATTAAAATCATAGATACTCGTATGAATCGTATAATTAATTCTATGTTCGGTTTTGTATTTATTGAGTCTACTACTTTTAAATCAGCTTCAACGTTCTATATGAACCGATATTTGTTTTTATTATGGCTGGATCTCAATAATTGCTGTTTCACACAAATAAGTTGAAGCAAAGAGAAGTAAAATTGATACGGCTTGTTTTGACAATTTTAGATACTTAGATTTGATGGAATTCTAAAATGTTTCAAATGCAATTTCTTGAATTAATCTTTTATGGACATTTTTATTTGATGACATATCAATAAGTTTTTCGCTTTTTATTATTAAATGAAGCTTGTTTTAAATATTATACTTTAATTTAAATGTGCCATACATTCTCAACAGGTACATTTCAAAGTCTATATTTAAATGGTAAATATTAATTGTATTGACGTATTATCTTGTTATAGAAATAAGTTTATTATACTTTCATCCTTATACTTAGGGTTGCCAGATTTTAAAATCACCAAACCGGGACATCATATTATTAAATAACCTTTTTTTTTTTAAAAAAAATTAAAAATCCAATGCATTTTTTTTTACATTAAACTACATTCTTATAGTACTAATACTACTTCATCAAAAAGCTGATCGTGGTTTACAATTTCAGTTTAAGTCTCAAGTTTAAAGTTTCTGAAGCTTTTAAAAATTATCCCATTTAATTTAATTTTCACCCACCCAAAAAAATGTAGATGCATCACCAAAACTATTTTCCCACAGACTGATTTATGCTATACATATAAACATATAATGATGTAATGATATTATGTACAATATTATTCCATATTTCGTTATTGAATAATACAATATTAAAGTTATATTCAATATTTTCATTTTTCACTATATAACTTATAAACTAATTTTAATAAATATAGTTATAATAATGTATAATATTGAGGTTTTATTTTAGTTCAAAGTTATTGGGAATATTTAAAAATGATTAACACATATCTTATAATTTAAATTCCAGATACATGCGTGAAAGACCAAACGAGTACCAATTGTACGTGCACTATTTTTTATTTAAAACTAATTGCATTTTTGTGTTGAATATTTTAAAAATCAAAAATGCACTCTATGGTACGGACGGAGTTCAACTTTTACGTAAAGGAGGACAAGATATATATATTCAGCTGCTTTTCAGGGGATAGATAAAAACCTAGTAAAATAGTACATGGCGGATGACTCGAACAGCATTTGACAATAACTGGATAACTACTGTTGGGAGAATATTGTTTTATATATATACTTGAAAATAAGAGATAACATATGTATTTAAGTGTGTCATAAACTGGATGTTATAAATAAATTCTAATGTTTAATGATTACATTTTATCTTAGTGATAGTGAATGAACTTGAGACTGAAAGAACTACTGAATTAAATGACGATAAAAGTAAAATAAATAAATTAAATAATTTTTAATAATAAATCGGCCTCATATCGATGATATTATTTCCGTCGAAAATTAAAATAGTTTAGAGAATTAAAAAATCAAAAATGTATGGCTTTACAAGATGACGAAAAATTGAATATTTGCATTGATATTCCATTTTTAGTTTTTCTGTTATTTGATTCTCGTTTATACTGTTAATTTATTTTATTTTAAAATTTCATGACTATAATTTACTTGTTGATTATTTTTTTCTTATTTGGTATATGAATATTAAAATGTTTAAAAATAATTAATCATTCAAATGAAAGTTACTCGAAAAATACGTATATAGCCTAAGAGTAAAGATAAATCAATTATTGGTCAAAAATGAAAATCATTATTGCTCAACGCGCATACTATAACTTTGTTTATTGCTAAAATCAAATTACGTGGTTTTATTTATTAATAATCTTATACATTTTATTTCAATGGAAACATAATATTTCCATCATTAAATTGTTTTTATGTTTGTTTTCAACAGGGAAACTTCTGTGTACGTCTTTATTTTAAAGTTATATTATACCTATAGTTTTTGCTTCATTATACTGATAAGTTTATGTGGAGATTTGCTCGAATCAAATATCTTATTAAATTTGAAGTTATTATTCTTGAAAAACTATAAAAGTGTTGCTGCTCATGGATAAATATATTTGAATTTTTTTTTTTTTATATATTTATTAAAGCTTCAACATTAAAGGTTTTTAGCCTGCATTAAATTAATATAAATAATTATACATTATATCTTTTACAAATATTGACAAGTTTAGTATAGTTTACAATATGTGGCTTATGTTTATACACTATGAAAAAATGAATTTATTGCGTCCGTATTGTCTTCGTTGAGTGCTTGATGGAGTGTGATAGGGTTTTTGAGGATCTTGCGGGCTTCCGTATATTTGGCGCAATTTATGATTATGTGTTCTATTGTTAAAAATTCATTGCAAGTATCGCATACTGGGGCTGGTTCTTTTCTTATGAGATAAGCATGTGTTAAATGTGAGTGGTCTATTTTAGCTCGAGTAATATTTACTTCCTCTCTTCGTTTGGTGTTGGGAGGATATTTTAATTTTTTAAACAATAATTTTACGTTTCTCAGTTTGTTGGAGAGGGGTAGGTTAGACCAAAATGTTTGCCATTCTTCCATTAATTTATGCTGTATGATGTTGAAAGTTTCGGATGAGGGTAGTGTGATAATCGTTATGGAAGAAGATGAGGTGGCTTCATAGGCTATAGCGTCAGCTTTCTCGTTTCCGGTTATCCCGACATGTGCGGGGACCCACATGAAACGTATCATAATATTTCAGATATTAATTTCTTGATATGTTGAACGAGTTCGTTTTTTGGATAGGGGTTTGATATTGATGAAAGAGCGCTCAGAGAGTCATTGATGATAATGCTGCAATTTTTTGGGCTTGAAGATAAGACAATTTTTAATGCTTCATAAATAGCGTAAGTTTCATCTGTATATATATACTAGTAGAAGACGGTAGTTGGAAAAGATGATTTTCCTGGTTTGTGATGACAGAAAAACCCATGCCATTTGTATTTTTAGAGGCATCGGTGTAAATTTGGGTGTATTCTGGGAATTCTTGGTGTATTATTTCCAAAAAATGGTTTCGTGTGATTAAATTGTCAGTGTTTTGTTTGCAGTATTCAGTCAATTGGGTGTTGATGATTGGCGACCAGAGCCATGCAGGGAGAGAAGGTTGAATTTTATTTAGTGTTTGCGCTTGAAAGGATAGGTTTTCACTAATAGTTTTAAAGTTTTCAAATAATGTGCTTCTAGAGGGTAATAGATTAGGGGGTAATGGATTGTGAAGAATATGGTAGGTGATGTGATCAGACAGATTTTTAATTTTAGTTACATATTTTAAGATAATATGGTTTTGGCGTCTAAGGTGGAGGGGAGCTTCTCCTGCATAGTAGAGTATACTGTCAACTGAGCTCATCCTAAAGGCTCCTATGGCATACGTTTGCCTTGATTGTAAATAGGTTCTAGATCTAGAGTACTTAGTACTTTTTTTTTGCGGAATTGTAGATTATATCTCCATAACCACATCTACTGCTGATAGAATGAGGGCTTTGTAGACTGTGATAAAGCTATTTGTGTCGGCACCCCAGTTATTATTTCCAAGTATTCTTAACGTTTTAATTCTTGATTGGCATTCCATTTTTAATTTTTTTAAGTGAGGTATCCAGGTGACTTTGTGGTCAAAGATGAGGCCCAAATTCGGATACTATTTGCAAAAGGAAGTTGTGTATTCGTGAAGTTTAATATTGGTAGGAAGTCCTTCTTCTTTTTATTGAAAATGATACACTGTGTTTTAGTGGGAGAGAAACTGAAACCAGTTTCAGAAGACCATCTGGTAAGAGAGTCAAGTGCTTGTTGGAGGAAAAGAGTAGTAGTTATAATTTGTGATCCACTACAATATATGCTGCAGTCATCGGCGAAGAGAATAAATTTGGGTGGTTTTGTTAGGTTATTGCATATGTCGTTTATTGCTACCAGGAAGAGAGTGACACTAAGTACAGACCCTTGTAGAAGTTCATTTTCAATAGTGTGTGATGATGAGATTTTGTCGTAGATTTTGACGCTAAATGTACGGTCTGATAAGAAGTTATTTATGTAGTTGAGGAGGTTGCCATTTATTTTCCATGAGTGGAGAATTGTCAATACTCTTTTTTTCCATACGGTGTCGTATGCTTTTGTTATATCCAAGGCTATTGTGATGAGGTGATGATTACATCTGAAGGCTGAGCAAATATCAGTGTGTAATGATGTTAATGCGTCTATTGTTGAGTGGTTTCTTCTGAAGCCACATTGTTCTTTGGTAAGTAGTTTGGATGATTCTAAGGTGCAGATTAGTCGTTTATTTATTATTTTTTCTATTTATTTACTTAGTGTGTTAATCAATGATATAGGTCTGTAGTTTTCGATGTCGAATTTGCTTTTATTGGGTTTAGGGATGGGAACATTTGAATTTGTCCAAGGATATTTCATCTGTAAGTGGTGATTGGGGTTAGATTTTAAGCTAAGTTAATAGATGAACTAGATGAGTATTCAATAGGTATTTGATTCGTGCCATTTTTTTAGGTTATACAATGTTTTTTATTGAACATATTTCATTCTATTTATATTAATCGAAGAAACTATTTTTTTTAAATTTTTTTACAGCTCTATTAATAGGATATTTGGGATTCATAGAACTATTACAAAAGTCATATGGTACGTCAAGTACTAAAAATTTATATTATTTCTAAAATCAGGATCAATAATTATTTGTTTAATGACAACCTATATTTATTATTTTTTAACTAACAGGAATGAAAATATAACAATCTTTTTTATAATTTTGATCAATCAAATTCCAAATGGTATAAATTAAATTATAAAATAATTCTACTATTTATTATAAATACAATAGATTTCTCTTTGACCGAAATTCCTTGGTGTGCTCAACGGTTAGGTAACCATTAAGAGATTATGACTCCGCAATATAGTATGTATGTAACTATTATAGTACTTATAACGGATTTTGTTAGAAACTCTGTACGTGCCTTCCAAGAAAAAAAAAAAAAGGTTTTTATCAAAATTTTTAATTTTTCCTGACAGTATTTTCAGGTTTTCTGTCAAAAATGTTTTATCACACACATCAGGATTATTATAAAATAAATTTTCCATAAGAGAATCAATAATGTTTTTCTAAAAATAAAAGGAAATATATGGAAATATTAAATTTCACTCTTCGTGTATGTTTTTAAAAAATAAAAAAACAAAAAAGGCAAGATTCCTAAGTCAGGTGAGACTCCACGGAAGGTTGAGTTACAGGGATAGATATATTACAATAGTATTTTACATTTGAAACCAATAAAACATTTTTTTCTAATATACGATTCTGAATGACAGAGGTCGGGAGGATCAGTTAATAATTATATTTATAAAGTATCAAAAGTACAACTTTTTAAAAAGGAATTCTGATGAAAAGGTGACAGTCTTGATTGTAATTTTATCTATTTCATATAAATTGCAGTTACCTGTAAATAGTATAAATACAATTTAAATTTTTTTAAATTTTCACCATTTCTAGAAAAGAGTCACTTAAATATTTTGTGAAAATTTCAAATCTCTGTGACCAATAGTTTTTGAATTCTAATAAAAAAATATCAAAATTGGCTTTCCGTAAATTTTGCCGTTTTTTTGGAATTTTCTGTAACTAAACAACATTTGGAATCGAAAACTTATACTACAAGAGCGGATACAAGGGGGGGGAGGGGATAAGGGCAGTTTCTCTCCCTCCAATCAAAAAAAAGAGTATAAATTAATATTACATTTGTTCATGCACGTTTTCGAGTGAGGTCGATAAATTTTATTTAACATGAAAATTTAATTATTTTTCCCATTGGAAACTGTGTATTATTATTTTATTGAATCAGTGATCACGACTTTCGCGGCGCAATATCTTTTCTACAACTTATTATTATTTCGTTTCAAATCCCAGTGACAATACATATTATATATAGGTACAATGTACATATGCTATTTTCTAAAATCAACGCTATTGAGTACTGCAGTTATTGCGATAACTCCAGTCACTAATTCATCTATTGTTAAATTAACCATGCTGTTTATTATATATATATTCATATATTAAAATGTATTTAAGCACTACATTAGATACGTAGTTAAAATAAAAATAAAAATTGTTCAATATTTTTATAATTTATACAAATATACAACTATACTGATATTCAACAACACTTTTCGGCTTTTAATAAACATGGTTTTTTATATGGCTTAATAAGTATTGATTTCAATTTTCATTAAGTTCCATATTCAAAATGTTTTAACTTGGTGCATTCTAAATCAATAACCAGTATTTATGTCGAGGGTATGACAGATTTCTGTACACAACCAATTGTATGTCGATTAATAATAAGGAAATTTCTATATTATTTTATTTTATTCATTTATATGTATTTTCTCCTCCGTTTGGATTTCTGTATCCGTTCTTGTACCACAATTTATGATAGGATAACGTTTTATAGAAAAAATCATGATGATATACACAAATAAAAAGTTGCACGTCAATTTATCCAAAAAAGAGAAAAACCAGTTCAGAGTAAGCTGGTATAGTTTAAATCCAACTCTTTACCCAAATTAAAAAGGTCAAAGTACACTTGGTCAATACTAGTATTTGGTCAAAATATATTTATGTAAAATAAAGTCTTATTTATTTTTTAAATGAATATAATCGTCGGAATCAGGCTACATCAAAATTTTTTATTTATTGTGAAAACAATTTGATTTCACCTTTTTATTTTAAAATATTTAGTATTTATGATCAATGGTTGTAATTTTCCAAACCTTGAAAAGAAAAAAACATAGGAAGGTGCATTACTTTAACCTTAACTCATTCTTTACAAACTGTTTAAAAATAACTAACATAAATATTAACCGTTTTACTGCTATCAAAATTATGTAGATCACAGTGATAGTATTCACAATATTTTGATGGATTTTTATTTACTGTGCAATACTTATTAAAATACAACAAAAGTTAGATAAGTACGTAGTTATAACTTGTATCGTATTTTAACATTTTTCAGATTTGGGATATAAAAAGTGCGTTGTTGGATACTGTTATTGTATAGGTAATATAACATTTAACTAAAGTAACATGCTAAACTAGGGTGACCATATTAAGAAAATAAAAAAACGGGACAACTGAAACGTCTCCCCCCCCCCCAAAAAAAAAAGAAAAATTCTTCCATATACATTAATAACACATATGCACACAACTGTAGAGAACATAGTGTCTGTTATTTATAAATTTGGTTTCTGATTTTAAACATATATACGAGTAAAGCTGTTTTATATTAATTGTTTCATACATCGATATTTTTTCACAAACATAATATAATAATATTGAAATAACGGGGTTAAAACAGGACCATCTTCTAAAAACGGGATAAAAAGCGTCCCGTTCGAAGTTTGTCGGGACAACGGGACATGATGACTAAAAACGGGACAATCCCGTTTTAAACGGGACGTCTGGTCACCCTATGCTAAACCTATACTTATAGTTTATTACAACATAATGATTTACATATTCTTTAAATTATTTTTCAACTATTGATCTAATACTAATTCGTATAACATGTACGATTAGTGATTATAGTTTTTAAATTTAATGATCATAATATTTTCAATGACCTCAATAAAAAAAAAGTTTCATATTTTGATACTCATTGGCCATTGCCCATTGGTTTTTATTATTTTCGTTCATAAGATAAGAGGACTGTTTTTTTTGTACTTGACACTATTGAGCAACCTATACGATTGTATTTTTTAATATTATTAATTATAATATTGCCTATTTTAACAGTACCACTTTCAACTATAAAATTTAAAGGTGAGTAACAACAGTTATTTATTATTCAGAACTGATGCAGAAAGGAGAACTAAACATTTTTGTAAACGTTAAAGTTCGACGTGGTGGTATGGAGGACGGAAAGACTAGAATTAATTTATGCACAGGAAAGAGGAAGTAGAATTTAATTATCTGGGATGGGGGGGAGCCCAACTGGTTGATTCGGTATGATGCAATGACCAACATAAATCATATTATGTAAACGGAAAAAGCACTTAAAAATAAACAATAAAGCGTCAACCACATACAACTAAACTTTAACTGAAGACTGAGACACGAAGGTGGGAAATTGGCACGAAGACGATTTGTGAAATAATTTACAGAAACGTGGTCGAGGAATAAATATAGTAGTTAGTAGTTACAATTGACTATTGTTGTTGGTTGGAAAACTCGATGACAATGACACATCACACCTCATGCTGGGGGGGCTTACTTATCTCAAGAGAATGACAAACATAAAGTGTCCAAAATCAGCGATCGACCAGAAATTCAATCCTTTTTGACGGAAAATAGACAACGTTTAGTTGCGGAGATATGGAAGACGGAATGATTCACATCTGACATAAATGCTAGGTAGAAATAAAAATAATTTACGAGTTAGTAACGGATTGTAACATTTCAAAGTTATTCATTTAAACAATAATTGAAAATGGATAATTACAAAAAAAGAAACAAGACTGTAACCTCAGTGGCAAATAATAATAAGAATATAAGTATAATAATAATTTATCGCTGTAATGGCGAAAGTAGAAAAGAATAGTTGGTGTACAAACAAGAAGAACATGTTGTTTCAACAGCAAACGACAAAAGATGATGCAATACTGATAATCAAATAAATTATATTTTAATATTTTACCTGAGTTACATATTTCATGAGTACAACACATCATCATTAAAATTTACAAAAAAAAATATGTATATTTTTATCGATGAAAGCCGTAGTCGTGAGGGGGGGGGTGGTGGAACGGATAGTAGCGTCCTGGCTGTCATAATGGTTTTATTGCAGTCAATTATTGATTTTCGCGCTGTCACGATTATTCCTGCGTGAACAATATATAGGGTATTTCATAAAGAACACCGGATTTTATTTCATTATTACTTTATTAAAAAAAAATACTAAGGATAAAAAATGTACATGCACATGTAATATATACACTCTGACTTATGTATGGAACATAATACCTGGCATATGTCTTCTTCTGCTTCACTCGAAAGCTTCGTTTCTGGGCACAGAATGGCCTATCAGTCACTGAAACATCCAGTTCACCAATAACACGATGAATTTCACCCTTAAGTTTTTCGATGGTTCGCGGTTTATTTTCATAGACGTGAGCTTCAACATAACCCCAAAGAATGAAATCCAGTAGAGTTAGGTCACACGACCTAGGAGGTCAGTTCTGATCACCACATCGATCAGCATAATCAAAGCGTAATCGGTGAAACCAATCAAACATCATACCTACGTTTTCCATGTTTGTCAACCCTGAGTTCCTGAGTCAGTCGCAGTTTATAGGGATTCAAATCCAAATATGTTTTCATAACTCGATACAACGAACTCAGTAGTATCGCCAACTCCTGTGATCTTCGACGAACAGATGTTGTTGGACTGGTTAAGATACTGTCAATAACCATTTCTTGGTTGAAAAGTGATCTGTGACCGCTATGACGCGTAAGGGTCTAACATCTTGTACTGAGTCAGTTTCTTCAAATTTAGTCTTCAATCGACGAACTGTTGACATATTAGGCGTCTCATTTCGACCCATGATTCGTCGAAGATTACGCACTGTCTTGGCATAACTTTCATTGTGACAGTAAAAAGTCTTAACGACTGAAACGCGTTTTTTTTAAAAAAAACAGGTCAGCCAACGCACAAAACAAAAATTACCGGGCAATTTAAATCCGGCGTTCTTAAATGAAATACCCTTTAATTATTATTAAAAAATATAAATTATTATTTATTAAAGTTTAATATATACTTTAAAACTAGTTATATGATGTTAATTGTGTAAAATTTATGAATGGAATATCTTATGAGTGTTATTTCATTTTAGGGAATCAAGATGACACTAATTTTGATATAGGTATGACCAATAAAGCTATTGAAATAACAAACCATGAAATAAATTAACGGTAAAACGGTTATGATTTTCTGAAAAGAAGATTGATAGATTGATATACATATAATAAAATTTGAACAATATTGAAACTATAGTATTACTTTGCTAAATATCAAGATGTAGATAAGACGGTGAAGACACTTCCTATTTTTGATCAAGACATTTTAGATTCATTATTTTAGGGCATTTAGTTCGGAAATTGTTTAACCCAAACGCTATAATGGCCTATTTTGTTTTTGTTTTTATTACTCACCATACAAA
Source organism: Periphyllus acericola (assembly GCA_949715065.1). Classification (NCBI taxonomy): domain Eukaryota; kingdom Metazoa; phylum Arthropoda; class Insecta; order Hemiptera; family Aphididae; genus Periphyllus; species Periphyllus acericola. The sequence continues at coordinate 26,976,177 of OX454268.1, forward strand.
AACATGATGTAGCCATGTAAATTAATTCATATTTTTAAACTTTTTGAGTCTTACAAAATCATTATATTACTCACAAAATATTATGATAACATTCAACGGCCAACATTTGTTTTGTAGTATTATCTATTGATATACCGAAAACCTTTCATCCCGAACAAGGTTATTCCGCAATAGTATTTTTTCAAAATAAAAATACTTATTTAAATATATAAAAAATACGATAAAAATAGGTCACCGAAATCAGCAAACAAATAAATCGGATACATTTCAGGAATTATAACGCAGCCAGAAATGGTGAATTATAAAAAAGCGACGGTATTCTAAAGGTGAATAGGAAAATATATGAGTTCGGGGGATATCTTGGACATTTATTAGTAATAACAGTATAAATTACTGATAGGTTAACATGGCCAGGCTTTAAATAATGTAAGGTAGTTATCCGGTAAAAACTATGCCCCGGACAAGAGTGTTCCGTGTGAAGCCGTGTAATTCAGCTAGTATAAGAGTGTTTTGTTTTTTTGGTTTAGGACAAATAAAAAACAAAACATGTGGTGAGTTTCATTAGGCAACATAGCTATTTATGATTTAATATTTGATTATAATTTTTTCACCGAAAAAATGATTTTATACTAAATGTGAAATAAAAATAATTTTAAAAATCTTAAGTTTTTACGAATTTTTAATGCTTTTTGATTTACAATGAAAAAATATAAAAATTAATTTTCATTTCGTAAATCTTACCGATTTCTTGCAATTTTTTGTCAGTTTTCCGCCATTATTGGGAAAACTGTTATGAAATTCAAAATTGACTTCTTTAACACACCAATAAGACATTTTGAATCGAAAAATTATACTACAATTGTTGATAGAACACCGTTAACTACAAAAAATCGTATTGACACATTATAGTAAAACCATTACATTCCTCATTTCACTCAGAACCCAAAAGGATCTTCTAATATAAATTTAACCTAATGGTTTTGTTATGGCTAATACTTATTTTTGCGTTTAATTTACTCGTGTATCACGTCCTTATAAAATTATTAAGTCATCTGAACAAAAAAGTATAATGAACTTTAACTTATTTTTCATTTACTTTTCCATGTTATTTTAACCTCAACGGGGACATAATATTAAATTATTATTCGAAATAAGAAACATTTGAAGCATATCAAATATCGAATATAATTCAATTATTTACAGTTGAACCAACAATTTTTTCGTTTCAGAGTGGCTCAATTATTAACAAAAATAAGAACAGTGTGGTGCCTCGGTCACACTAACTGGCTACGACGCACGCAGGTATCAGTTCGATGACTCACTGGCTCAGTGCAAAAAACATTCTTCAGAATTAATTCTGTAGTCTCTTCCCTCACCATCGTCCTGATTGCTCTACACTGCTCCCCACCGGACCACTTCACTGGGAATATTCTCTTCTTAGAGAAAGGGATACAAGTGCTTAACTGCACTCTACTCCTCTTAAGTGACAAGTCATTGATGAAGACCAAACGGTCATTTCAATGAAATACAAATTTGAAAAAAAAAAATTATTAACAAAAAATACGATTCCTTAATTTCTTATTCCTCGTCTTAAATATTTAATCTAAACAAAAATATAATCTAATAATGTTATGCTTGTATAATTTAAGATTTTATATATTTATGAATCATCAATTTTTTAATTGTTTTTTTCTTGTGGTTTTTGTATTATTCATTTCTTGACGCAGATCGCGGTATGTAATAGTTTCGTTTCAATTGCTTCCCGATTCGTTTTCTCCACTTTTGTTAAAGTGAATTCTCAATTAATTCTAACACATTTTGTTCACAGACATAGCAGCAGCATACATTGTATTTTTGAAAGACGATAACATACGTAGTAAGTGTAATGTATGGAAATATTAATTATCATTATAATAATAAGGAATTGATTATCATTATTGATACAAACGGCCTGGTTAAAAAATATTTTACATTTTTTTTTTAATTTTTGTTTCAGAATCAAATCGTAAGTTTTTTTTAAGTTTAATGATTTTGTGATTGATGATATCCATGAATGTTTGAGGAAGTCGGCGCACGGCCCTCTGTGGCCGCGCTCCCCTGGTCTATCGTCTGTCACGCACCAAACCTCGAATGCACAGTCTAGGCGTGCGCAGACTCTTTGTTCCTCTGGTGCAAACTAAAAGTTAGGGAAAATCATCATTATAACTTTGAAAACCATAGCAGGCAATTTTTTTAAACATATTAAGTCCGCAAACGAACATATATCGACACTGAATATTACCACTGTACATTGACGAAAACACTAATCATTAACTAAACAGTTGTAAAATATGAGCAAATAAAAATAATATAGAAATATGAAATACATATTAATGGTTTATAAATTGGTACTTGCTATGGTAGTACAATATTTTTAGCAAATTGGGCAATCGTATTATTGGACGTTAAAAGTATACAGTTTTGATTCTAAATTTTCAAACATCAACATATTCTAGAAAACGTGACAATATTATCAGTCAACCACTAAAAAACAAATATCATAGTTTAAATAAAACACGCAATTAAGTTTAGGTTTATTATCTTTTTGAAGAAGTAAAAATGCTTTGATATGTGATGACTTACATTTTTAACTTGCCCATCTGTTCGGGTCTTTAATACCTACTTGGCCTTTGGGATGATGGGCACCACCTGTGCGCACGCTTATACTAAGTGATAAGGGTTTGAAATGACAACTTGCACGAACATATTTTCTTTTACTAATTGTTATATTAATTCAAGGCCTTGTCATATGAGAAAAAAAAAAAAAATTCAAGGCCTATTTTATGATTTATAACATTTAAATAATAAATTATGTCGGTAAAATATGTGATTAACATAATTTGTTATTTAGGTCTTAATTAACTCTTAAATATTTTTATCTACAATTATAATGTTATGATACTAAATAAGGCAAAAACACACTCATTATTAATATTTGTATTTCTTTTCACTTTTTAGCCCAATCGTGTACGTATTATTAATAATGATGATTGATAGATGCTTGATAGTATTTATAATCAATGATAATACTTTCACTTATTTTAACTGTTCTACTATATTCCCTTAAACTATGATTGTTAATTGTTATCTGCTTATTATAAAGTATGAACATGAAACAGTAAACGAAAATTCAATTTTAAAGAATAAGAAGATATGTGTTTCATATGTTCATTTTTATCGTATTATTTCATTCGTCAATACTTAATACATATAGTTTTGTAATTGTTTTGAGACAAATCCGAATTCTAGAATAGGTGTGCAAGAGATTTTGTGTATAATAAAGGTTATTTTTTTTAAAGTAAATTATACCTGTGCCCAGAATAATAAAATCGTCCATCGCTATACTTTTTACTTTGAAGTAAATTGTTTACTAAAAATTTTAATTTTCTAAAAAAAAAACTAGCAAGCATTGTAAATTGATAATTTTTTTTTAATATAAATTTAAAGGAACTATATAATTTTTAAATATTTAAGAACTAAATGTATGATATAAAATCACAAATCACGTAATCCGGTGTCATAACAAAATAATAATTGATATTATAATGTACATGGAATTAATATAATCACATAATTTATTTTTATTCAGCCAACAATTATGGTATGTATATTAAATATTTATGTAATAAGTTATTGTTTTAAGCATTATTTTGTAAAATACTTTAGTGAATACACATAGCGCATAGTCCATAGCTAATCTTTCTCGAAGTTCTGATGTATAAAAAAATTTCGTGTCTCGTCATATATCATTGTTTACATACATTTTTTTTTATCAGTGTCAAAAACGGAAAAAATAAAACGAAATGCATATTTTTTCATTTAAAGCAGCCTCTTATAATTTACGGAAAAAAAAGAAGTCTGGAATAATTCCAAACTTGTCTGTATAATTTCAAAAATATAAATGGTTTTGGAGTATATTATATTTTAATCTAAAACTAAATATAAATAAAAATTCATATTGTTTTATATATTTGTCCTTTTTCTAGTCTATAACAGTACGTATTTGTGTTATTATTTGTGTTAAAGCGTGTCGAACTGTTTGAACTTTAAAAAAAAAAAATTCCACATCTAGAGTTAAACTATAATGTTCTACCTAGGCAAACCCAAATTGTAGAATCTTATAATTTTAACCGAACCCAATAAAAATGTTATTTTACGTTATTTTGTGTTATATTTTCTAGTACATAAATATAATTGTAAAACATAGTTCATCAAATGTTTATGATAAATTAAGTTTTAGTGTTCTACACTTTTAAAGTTTGGTTAGATTCGACGTTAATTAGTTTATTACATTAAAATTTTTTTTTGTGCACTAAATTGAATGTATTTTAACCGGTAAGGGTTTGGTTCATACTATACATTTGAAATTGATACATTTTCCAATTTGTGATGTCTTTATGATGTTAACAATTTTTGACTCCAGGCCAGTGCTGCAACTAGGTTTTGTGGGGCCCCAGTGAAAACAATTTTATGGGTCCCTACCCCTTCTAAAATATAACCATAGATAAATAAATCAAGTGTTTCGTCAGAACATATGATTGGTACAGGATGTATAATATATACCCTGTACAGTCAATGATCCTGTTTGTTATTTTTAATTATCCTTTTGGCTTTTATTATTTACTGCATACTCTCAAACGCATTTATATGTGTACTACACATTTTTTGTAAACGGAGGCATTTTGGCCTTGCTGTGCACCCCCCCCCCCCACCAGTTAGTTTCGAAACTACATCAGGCCTCAACGAAATTCTAATTTATAATATATTTTTCTATTTATTATTTATTTATATCTATTATTATGTTCATTTTGTCTATGTATCGTACTATACTCAAATTTTTCAATAATTTTAAAATAATACGAATTCAATAATTATAAATTTATAAATTTGTGCGTGTTTTTGATTGATTCATGCCTGCAGATAGTACGTATATTTTTATATTCTTTTATTTATAATTCAATGTACCTATTCAATAACTATCATCGAATTCATTGAATTATTAATTTATTATGATATGTTTAAATATGTAATAAAAGTAAAGAATAGTCAGCAGTTTTAACATTTTTTTTTTTTTATTAACTTTAATAATTCTTGAATAAAAATCATTAAGATAAGAACTAAATTTAAACTGAACCACATTTTATGATTGAACTTATTTTAAGTTCCTAAATACTTGTGTATTTTTTATTTAAATAATTAAATAAAATATGTTTATGTTCACAACAACGTATAAACAAATATTCGTTTACTTATCAAAACTAGATTTTTAATATTTTTAAAACATTTATTGTATATTAATATACTTATAAATTCGTATGATTATATTTACTTTTATAGATACAACACGTATGTATTTTTTTAACATTATAAATTTATATATTATGTTAATCACCAATTACTATTATCGACCCACGTGATCGGCAAGTTAGTGACTCCCACCCCTAACGCAATATACACTAAGTATTGATTCAATCTAATGAAGTAGGTCAAGAAATGTTGAGTTCCCTAAATTTATTAGTGAAATGTGTAACGATGAATCGTTTACATCGCTATAATATACTCATTTTTTGTTATCAGGAACCAGTATTTCTTAAAATGCAATTTTTTTGAATCATAATAAAATATCACGATCAGGCCATTTTGGGCATATACCTATTTTGGCCTACACCGTGAAACAAAAAAATGTAGATTTTAGGTTTTATTGTAGTTTGAATAGCTATCGAGTACTCGTAACTCCTATACTATTTCCAAATTAATACAAATAAAAAGTAAAATTAAATATAAATAAAAAAGGGTATAGTTGTTGTCAAATTTAGAACATTAAAAAGTTAAATTTAATATAGTTATAAAAAGGTATATTTTATTTAGTTTTCAAAGTCTTCTAGATTTACGAACTAGGTCGGGTGAAAGTACTGTGAGAAACTGTTCTTGCCTGATCCTAGGTTCAAACAGGGGGAAAAAAATAAAAAAGATTTACGAACTAATGGGTTCACGCCAAAATATTCGGGCTCAAAAATATTGACACCAGTATGTTCTGAATCTAATAAATCAAATCCAGCATAGGTAATAAATATTAAAATATATTAAGACCAAAAGTTATGGGTAAAGATTATTATTATTATTATATGATTGTAACACGGTCTTAATGTACTATCAAACTTAGAACATTAAAATTTCAACGTATCAAAAAAGTATATGTAGTACTTCGTACGCAATATATATTTACGTACTATATGTCTAAACTATATGTTTAAAAAAGGAAAAAATAATATTCATCATTTGATTAACCGATTCTCTATTTTATTTTTTAGCCGAGACATGTACGTATTTTTAATATAATTGTGCCTGGGACTAGTTTTATTAAGTTTTATAAATACATTTTTGATCCTACTCGTATAATATTCTTATATTGTAAATTATTATTTCTTTAAAATCAATAAAAATTGTGATATAATATAAAAATTAGATACTTCATATAAATTGGAAAAAAAAACATTATTATTTTTACTGATGAGCACAAAAAACCATAATCAAGACTTAATATGGCTTTTATATACAAATATACTCAAAAATGTTTTAAAATATAATCCAAAAAAATATCGATTCTAATTTTCAATAGATTCAAAAGATAATTGATATGAGAAAGTAAACAATATATTTAATTGATATGATAAGGTAAACAATATATTTATTTGATAAGTGATAGCTGATAACTTACTAATGGCCACTACATTGCTAAATTATTACCCACTCATATTTCACAAGACATGTTTTCGTGATAACTATTTTCATTCTCAAACATTCTCGGGAAACACTTATGATTTGCAATACTAGAAACTAATTGAAGAATAAAATAGTTGAAGGGTTAATAATAGTTTATTAAAAAATAAAATAATAAGGTAATTATATATTTATAACAATTAGCATAATTGTACTTAATTTACTTTCTGTACCTAAATAGAACAACTATTTTTAGTTTTTACTTTATATGCATTACATCTGTACCTATGTTTTTCAGCTGCGGTGGAAGATTACTGTGTTTATAGATTTGGGAAGAAAAATAAATCAAATTAGAAAAATGTTACATAGATTATAACACGTCATAAATTGTCTTATATTTTGTATATGTACAATAATATCTAGAGTTGCATCTAGATAATGCAGTATCAATTATACTATATTATATGATACAATTATTTACCTGTCAAAAATCATATTTCAATTTTAAAAATACCTTTTACTTTATAATTATATTTTTAAGTAAGTAGGTACTTGATATTATATACGAAACAATATAAATATTTTTCTTTTAAATTACTTTAATACAAAAAAAAAAAATACTTCAATTAAAATAATATGATTTGATACATGTCATTGTAGTAAATAATAAAAAAGTATTATAAGAATAACATAAAAATGAGATTTGGTTGTGAAAAAAAAATGTCAATCATAAATTCATCCTTTTTTCCCAAAATCCTTAAATTTTGAGTTACAGCGTTTTAAAAATTTTTTTTTTGGTAGAAACTAATATTAATTATTTTTACGGAATTATAACGATTTGAAATTGATACATGAGAAACACAATCGATGAAATTAATTATATTAAATAACCTAATCAAAAAAATTGTTACTGAAGTATTGCGGTCGTGGCCGAATGTATTAGGTGGCTGTGATTTTCAAAAGTTCACAAAACGATCACACAAGTAATAATCGAATTTTGGACATGACAACAACTGTCAGGTGAGATAGAACTACAGTATTATGATATAATTCATATACGTGTAACTACTATTTTTATATAATGTTTATATTAAAATATAAATTATTATTCATGGGTATGTAATGAATTGTCTAACCTCTAAATTTTGGCGTTTGTAATTTTCGCCAAAAACAACCAAAAAAAAAAAAAGTGTATGTAATTTGCGCCACAGCTAGAAATTAACTATAGTAATTTGCGCCACTTATTAAAGTTTTAATTTGCACTACATAAAACTAAATAAAAAGGAAATGCGTGACCAAGATGTGGCGCAAAATACATATTATTTTTGTATGTTTTGGCATAAGTAAGTTACATACGCACATAAATTTACCTATTGGTAGCGAAAATCAAATTGTCGCAAAATACCATCTCCCCTAACTGTACCGGTGACGAACGCGAAGAAACACAAAAAGACAATTACGCGGAAAAAATCGGGATGATCTCTATGACTTGCTTATTTTCAATAATTATTTTAATATTCACGAAAAATTCCATGATATCGAAAACCGACTGAGTAGCCGCGAAAGGATGAAGTGGTTCGCGAAGTTCATGGTCAACCGTCATGCAAGATGTACTTTTGGATTTTTTTCTCTTACCCAAGAGTTTTTTTTATATAAATCTTTAACGTTGTAATCGATGTTTAATTGTATGTAAATATTAAAATTAACTTGTACTATCTATTTTCTTTTATATTATCTAATAATTGTATTAATGATATTTTTCTTGTATTAACCTCTCTGTATGCGTCGGTCGTCGTTAAACACACCACGTTTTTTTCTCATGTTCATTTTTTTTCTCGTCATTGCGGCAGTAAACAAAAAACCTTTTTTTTTGTTCGTTTTGCATCATTGGCCATTGTGGCACAATAAACACCTACTCTTCAACTACATTGTGTTTAAATCTATATATATATATAAAAGTATTCTCATCTGCATTTTTTTCCTGTTCTTCATTCAAACTCATATCAAGTGAACTACGGTGAGCTGCATCATCATCTTATCATCATCGTCAGCAGAAACATTGAGTTCGCCATCGTGAGTTAAATTGAATTTGTGCCCTGAATGTTGAGTTTAAGTATTGTGTCCGATTTTTTGTGAACTCTGCTGGTCATTGCACCAAACCGATCCGACCAGTAGAGCATTCCCCCCTTTTATGGTTAAACTCAATTTCCTACATTCCCTTGTGTATCCACTGCGTCCTGTCCGTTTACGACGTTTACGTCATTGCCGTCGGCGTGTTGTATTGCAGCCGCCGCTTTCGTGCTCGTGACACCGCGATTGAAAGTAAAATATCCATTGGGTTGCCTATTCCAATGAATCTCGGCGCAAATTAGCTGTATACATTGGGTTGCGTATTCCCAGGAATCACGGCGCAACAACTCATTTTTGTTTGCCTCAAGTGTCGTTAAGACATCTTGTTTCGCAAATGGTTGATCATGATCAACCATTCTGCAAATAGATATGTTTTATTCCCCAATTCTTTTAATAATTGTTGGGAGAAATAATCGGTTCTTTTTTGTTCGGAACCAGTTCCTATTTGAAATATGGTTTTGGGGCTATAATCTGACCGGCAGGGTCGCGCCAAGAATTAAAAAAAAGAAAATGGAACCCTTTAGAATAAAAACATCGGTAGCACTATCCATGATAAACGATAAGGTATAGTTACAGGAAGCATCAAAAATTAAAACAAATTTAGAAGCAAAAGCTTTGTAATTGTATCATTAAATTAAAATAATCTTATTTATTAGGCTATCAAATATTTTGTATGAAATTAATTTTTCAATTTTGTAACTATTACATTTTGAAATTTAACATAATTTATAATTTATATGGGTAAATAATCTTTATGTTCTGTAGTATAAGAAAATATACAATTGGCCATTGTTATCTATTGCTCGAAGATATCGTGAAAGAACCAATAGCTTAAACAGTTACTTGAATTTAGTATTACACTTATTTGAGTATGATTTTTTGTGAATTTTTATAAAATCAATTTTGATTACAGTTACAGTTATAATGTATTATGAGTTTCAGTGCGTATAACCTTTTCTTTTTTTAACTATTATTTTTGTTATATTTTAAATATAGTGGATTCATATTTAATAACAGTGTCATATATATAAGGTTTTGTTTTTAAATTTCAAGTAGCAAATCACTATTTTCGTTTTATTTCGATTTTGGATATTAATTTTGATTTTTTTTTTCAATTTTGGTAATTATTTGATTTTATATTGGATATTGATCACCGGTTTTCAATTTAAAAGGTTTTTATAAGGTTTTGAGTGTTTAAAGATTATAACTGGTCTTCAAAATCTTTGTCGTTTAGATGAATCAAGCAATTTGTTTCCTTTCCAATTGACTAAAATTATATTTTTACACAAAAAGAGATTTCTCTTCATGACTTTTAGACTTTAAGACTTAAAATTTATTTTTTTCTTATACTATGATTTATTTATTTATTTTAGGTGAACGTACTTTGTTATACATTAACACTTACAAATCAGATGTATTTGAACAACTAGGTAAACTATAGTAGAGAATATATATTATACATATTGCACAGCTGAAAAATAAAGTTCTTAGGGAACATCTTAACACGAAAATGTTGTGAATTTTTAATATATTGAATTCAAAATTCAAATATGATGATCGTTGTAACGAGGTTTTGAAGCCATATCGCGACCTGCCGGATCACACTATGTATAAAAAAAAAATAAAAGAGAACCCCTTAAAACGAAAATAGCGGCAGCACAATGCGTCACAAATGACAGGGTATAATTACATTAAAATTGGGAAAATAATTTTCATGAACTTAAATAAAAGAAATTTTTTTGAAAAATTATTTGATATTTACAAAATGCTTGCAGCAAACCTATATATCACTAGCTACATTATCCGACAATGACATAGAGATATGTTACTTTTTTAGATAATATTTTAAAATTCATAAAAGTTGCAATGACAACTGAAATAACAATGATATTACCAGTAAAGACTTCGAATCGAATATTTTTTTTAATTTGTATAACTTTTATTTTCAACATTCGGAAAACGATTGAGAAATTCAAAATTTGTCCTTCTGAAAGTGTGTACCAGCTATGAGAATTTCCCTATCATAAATATTTGGATGGATTGAATTTATCCTTCTGATCAAAATCGTGTACACAGATAAACTTATTAAAAATTAATTGCCATGATAAAACCAATACATTCCTCGTCGCACTGAGATTCTCATATAATTCATAAATATACATTTGTAATTTATCATTGTTATTATGAATATTAGGAATATATTGTAAAACATGAGTTGGGTACGGTTGGGTTGGGGCAAAGCATTCATGGTTGTGTGACCTCTTCACAATTTATTTTTGCACCTCTAAAACCTCTGATTGTTAATACAACTGTGTTAAAAACACCAATCAATTCATTGTTCGTATTGTGCCCCATATTGATGACTGCTTATAAATACATCTTGCACTGGTTTTATCACGACAATATAGGTAGATGAAATTATATTTAATTGTTGTCTATACCTATATTACAGGCCGATTATTCTAAACATTATGTATACTATCGATGATATTAGCTTATACAGAGTAGGAGTACGGAAATTATTACTATTTTTTATTTTTTTGGGGTGGGGCGGGGGTTATATTATAAATTATATTATCGAAAAAATGCACCGGCGACAAAGGCATACGTATGCGTTTTTATTTGTTTGGCCACTCATGCAGTGCATTTAGAATTAGTAAGTGCATTAAGCACTGATGCATTTATCCGAGCATTAAATCGTTTTTTTGATCACAGAGGTAAAAGTGCAGTTATCTACTTTGATAACGCGACCAACTTTGTCGGTGCCAATCGTCAAATGATAGAATGGTATAAAATATTTAAAACTGATGAGCTTCAACGAAAGACTGGTGAAACTGTAGCTGAAATCGGTGTCGATTGGAACTTTATTCCACCGCGTTCCCACCACTTTGGTGGCATATGGGAGGCAGGGGTAAAGTCCATGAAATACCTTTTACGCCGAGTATTAGGTGATGAATATTTTTATTATGAAGAATTACTGACCATAATAACTCGAGCTGAAGCGTGCTTAAATAGTCGTCCTTTAACTACCATGTCCTCGGATCCAAATGATATGTCTCCCCTCACTCCTGGTCATTTTCTCATTGGTGACTCTCTAACTGCGATTCCGGAGATTAACGAACTGAGATTCCGATGAATCGCTTAACTCGTTGGCAACGAGTTTCTAAATATTCTTACAATCTATGGAAACGATGGAGTCGTGAATATTTATCACAGCTACAATAACGGTCAAAATGGGCAGCTGAGAAGGGGCCCATCCTAAAGGTCAATTCTGTGGTTCTAATGCGAGACGACAACCTCCCTCCATTGAAGTGGCGCTTAGGACGGGTTATCAGCGTCAATACAGGTAGTGATGGTGTGGTACGAGTTGTTTAGTTCAAAACGATGGGTGGCGTGTTCAAAAGAGCGGTACGATAGTTGTGCCCATTGCCGTTTGAGGGAAATAGAGTTTTTTAAATATCGTATATATGTTCTAACATTATTTAATGTATGTAAAAAATATTAATTGTTTAATAGTAATATGAAAATTTAAATTTTTTGTCATTACAATGTACTATTCTTTTCTTTTGCAATTTTGTATTATTTTTATTCTCATTATTATGATTGCTGTTCAATGTTCATATTCTTGATGTTATTAATATCAATTTATTATGTATAATTTTTCTATATTGAAAGACAATGTTTCAAGGTGGGTGTTACGTAATACTGCCAATTATTATAATTTAATATTGTTATCTTTATTTAATATTATGTATATTATGTACACATTTTTACAGTCCACTTAATACAAGGTTTTCTATTTATTTATATGCGTTTAAACACCCGAGTTGTAAAGCACGTTTTTTTCAATTTTACTTTTAAATACATTTGAAATAGCTTTTCATAAATTCAAAAAACGATCACAAACAAGTTTATTGAAATATGTGGACAGAATAACGTATGATAGGTAATCCTGAATTATAAAACTATAGTTATTTATATAATTAAATATAAGAACTGAATATTTTATGACTAAATTGATTATGTTTACGTAATGAATATTCTCTATCATACATTTATGGAGTCAAACTGAATTTTACATTTTTGCAAATGTGTGATTTCAACACGTGTTGTGAATTTATTTAAAATATAATAATAATATCAATATAAATTAAATTAAATTAATATAATAATAATAAAAATCACAGAACGTATAATAAACCAAAACGATTTGTTTACTGGTTCCATTTTATGTGTACAAACATTTTGATTACTTATTCTTATGATATGACTGACATAATGGAACATTTATATAATTGTTAAGCCCTATCATAGATTACCAAAAACAATGTGCCCCCCTGCTCCAGAAAATATTTTAATATGATAGTATAATAGAAATTATCTAAAATCTTATTGCGCATTCTTCTTAAAATGTTGTTAACGCTATTTAAGTTAGGCTATTTAACTTTATCTAAAGTTTAAGAGCAGCTGAACATTGATGTTTATTACATCCCAAATTCCAAACAAAAATATTCCACCAAAGTCCTTGTAAAAAACGCCAAGTATAAAAAAATGTTTAATAACTTTTAAGGTTTTAACTTGGCTTGTAGGTATATACAATTATTTTTTTCTTTTAATTTGCGATGATTTATTTATTTATTTTAGGTGAAGGCACATGGTTAAACAATAATGCGTATAAATCAAAAATATTTGAACAACTGGACAAACTACCGTCAAGCATATTTAATATGCATATTGCACAGCTGAAAAATTAAACTCTTGGGGAAAATTAAAAACCTGAGAAGATTGTACATTTTTTAATTTTATAAATTCAAATTTGAAACCAAGATTATCATGATAATCAGGGGATGGTTTTTTCGAGTTCTAGAACAAAATAATTTCATTAAAATGTTCTATTTCCGATTTAAAATCAGTATCATATGGGGTTACAAATAAAAAAAAATTTCAAATTTATTTCGTAGTATTTTTCGTTACACATATAAAATGATTACATATATAATAATTTACCTGAAGTATACAGATAATCTGTCATGATACATAATACCATTGATTATAAATACAAGTATTTATAATCAATGATAATACCAAGACTTATTTTACTATATTTTATGCATATTGCACAGCTGAAAAATAAAACTCTTGGAGAAAATTAAAAACCACAGAAAATGGTAACATATAAAATATTTTACAGGAAATATATAGATAATCTGTAATGCTGCATAATGTCTAGACATATTACATTTATTATTAGTCTTTTCGATCTCCTGTAAATAGTGGTATAGATAATTTTTCTAATATACTAAAATACTAAAATATGCCTCATCAAAAGATTCTCGAAATTCCACTACGTGTTATGGTTTTCACGGTTAACGCACGACAGCAAAAACCAGCCGTTGCACCGTCCACCGATAATCTCAATCACAATTCATATTATGCATTATATAACAATATCGCGTGACTACGTATCACTCGAACAGCAACAAAATTGTTAATAAGAAAACCCTAATTAAAATGTAGAAAGAAGCAAATAATATTTAATGACATTGGTAATAGATATATAAAAATAAAACAATGAAAACTGAAAATGTAGCAAATTTTTGCTTAATTAAGTTTAAACTAATATCAATACTATTTCTTTTATTAAGGGGATCATAACTTAATATCAAACTTACTTAAATTTTTCAACAGTTGTAACAGAGTTGCTACGTGTTTTATTAAATACATATTACTTGAAAGCTACTCGAAAGGTTAGTTATTTAACATATATTATACATTACAATATATTTACATATCATGTTAGTGTGGAATAAAAAAATAATCCAATTGCCATCGGAATAATCAAGATAGTTGACTTATCGACGATAGGTATAGACTACGGAGTAGAGTTTGTTTAAACAGAAATCAATAATTATTTTTGTTATAAACGCATACTCATATGATCATATACATGTTGCATAGCAGTTTTAGTAAAATAGCATATCTATAATATAAAAATGAAACGCTGAATGTGTTGCTAACTGCAAATCTCGAGAACAGTTGAACCGATTTGGATAATTATTTTTTAATAATATTCCTTGGAGTACGGGGATGGTTCTTACGAAGAGAAAAATTAAAAAAATTGCCTGAAAAAGTCTTAAAATAATAAACACTTTTTTTATTAATTATACCAATTCGAATTCAATATTCATAATTAAGATAGGACAACGTCTGTCGGGTCAGCTAGTAAAAAATAAATAAATAAAATATAAATTATTGTTTGTACGATCCTGCATTTTATAGTGAATTAATCACTGTACGATAACGTAAGAGCTGTGTAGTTTAATTTCTCAATAATACCACGGGACACATACATTTTTTGATCTGGCTCTATATATTTAAATAACAATACTAAGTTTCTAGAAAAATTAATCACAAATTGTTTTTCGTATTGACAAACGGGTTTTTTTCCAGAAAACCTTATCCTATCATCAATAGTAGTATACGATTCCGATTCCAACTATTGTCTAGTTTGTGCAATTGATAAGAAATTTTATGAATATCTCAACAGTTTACCCCATAAATGCGGAAATCTGATGAACAATTACAAAAAACGGCAACATTTACTAAATTCCGATTTTTATTTATAAAATAATAACGATTACTTAAATATATATAATACATGATATATATTCCTGATATGGGTTGTACCTCCAATAAGATAGCACCTTCTCTTGGCCTAAGTCACTTAAACAACGTTGTATAGCATTAGGCGTTTCAGGAGCTTTATATCCTGCGAGTTGTCTAAAAATAGTTTGGCAGTTACATTGGGATTCAGACTCAGTTTGTTTCGAATGATTGTTGGTAAACTTTTTGATATCGTCCTGGAAGGATGATATATTCAAATCTCGATGGATGATTTCATTCCTGTCGTACCGGTGTGCAGCAATAACCGTACCAAGAGCATTATTTTGACAGCGTTGGACGACTTCGATGTTGGATTTGCTGGCACCACCCACAGTTGTTGACCATAAGTCCAAATTGTTTTAATAATAGCTACATAAAGAAGCCGTTTGTTTGTTAGGCCTAGACTGGAATGTCTGATTATTAATTCATGTAAATCAGATATATTTGAACAACTGGGTATACTGTTGACGAGCATACGTTTTATGCAACCGGGCTACCTCAGAACTACCTAAAGATTAAATGTAGACTCTTCCAGATCTTTTGCTGTACTACCTGCAGTTTATACATACATTTTCTCGGGTCTATAGGCACGCATTATTTCTATGACTTGGGAGTCCAAAAATGTTTTACCCTAAGGTGACCCGTGGGATACTTGTCACTCTCACTCCCTTATGATATTTTAATTTCAAAATAAATAGATTAAATACAAGTTACAACATTAGAAAATCTTGATGATTAGAATCTGAATTTCAATAAATAATCTTTTATATTCCACATGTAACCAACTTATGGTTACTATCCCTTAAAGGCTTAAAATATGAAATAAATTACAAAATAATTATACTTATTATACTTATGCAATATAATCAATAAACATTTGATTAATTCAAGTAAAACCTAAATATACATTTTGTTGAAATCATAACTCATCTCATATCAGTGAAGTGTTATTAGTTATAAGTTATAACTATGACATAACTTTTGGTCTATTGTAATAAACTATAGTATTTCCAATACAAACCGGAAAAAGTCATTCTCATAAACAAAAAGAATACCTCCTAAAACAACATTTGTTTATTCAAAATAAAACTGAGGGTACATAGCTGTGACTTAGGTGTGCTAGTGCTATGCACCCTCTGGTACCCCCGAATGTTTGTCAATGCCCAGGTCTACCTTAGTACTAACTAGAGGTCACAAGTAAGGTCTACTGTGTCTACTTCAGCAATACCTGAACGGCATATGTATAATCTCCTGAGTCTATAATAACTTCTTTTGTACATAATAATTTTTGAGCTACAATAGTCCATATTGTAGACTAAATGATTAAAATAGTAAATCAATGAGATCCAGTAAAAAACATTTTTGTCAAATCTCTATATTTATAAAATGGCAGTATGAAAATGAAAAATGTCTTCTTCTTCTTCCGTGACTTCGGCCTTCAAGACCATGTCGTCCAACAGATTTGAAATTGGGAATTCGTGAAGAATAGCTTATTCGCAATTTGTCTTCAAGTTGAGAGTCTCTTAATTTTGTCTGATACTTGATTGATTCAAAAATGAATGAAATTGTGAATTAACGCTTTTAAAAAAAAAATTAATAATTATTTAATTGTTTGTTATTTGGTAAACTGGTACAACACAAAAGTTAAAATATTTTCATCAGGTAAATATACTGATGACATGTGGGAGTTTTCCATCGGAATAGTTCACTAGTTTTAAAATTGGGTAGAGTTTACTACTTTTAGAAAACAAGAGACTTTACTATACAATCTTGTAGGGATTGCCACTGCTCCTATATTATCTAATGAAAACAATTTCATGACAACAAAAACATAATTTCCAAAGAGAAATACTTAAAAATTACAATGTCGTACGAGCATTATTTTTATTAAGGACCGAAAGAGCAAAATTGGTCGTAGTATCATTGAAAACAGAGTATTTGAATAACATCGACTTTCTGTCTATAAGATGTTTGAAATAAAAGCTACAAAAACTGAAGTCTTTACATATATTTATTCGATGTAAGCCAACCATATTTACTCATTAATTTAAAAATTGAAATAATTAATTTCCCAAAACATAATATAACACGAACATTTCATGTAAGAGTTGACCCCCTTCCACCCACTCAGACACATCGTTGTGTACGTGTGTAAAATAATAATAACTTATATAGGTTTATAAGGATATATAAAATATATTTTAAATAATAAAATTCTCTCGGTCCTATGTACTTTCAGCCTATATACTATACTCGTATATAATGTCAGTTCATCGACCATTTCCATAACCGTATAAAGTATAGAAACTTAAACTTGATTATCATTTATCAATGAAACGTTAATATAAATTAATTATTCGCTTTTGTGATGGGTTTTTTTTACCCTTGAACATGAAGGGTTCATAATTTAAATATTACAATTATAATATTTAGACAATAGATAACCATTTATCAGTTAGGTCATTGGTTATATACATTTTAGAATAAAGTAATTGTAATCAATAGTTGGATGTTAGTATAGAATATTATATGAGATTTTGTAATGCTATAAATATTTAAAAATTCTTATACGCCTCCTAGATAAGATACTACGGTAACATATTATCTCCTATTTACTTAATAAATAATCTTTTCGAAATACCTTTTTGACACATTTGAAGATTTTGAATTTTTTATAAAATAATCTGAGAAAAAGGAAAATATATCAAGAACAAGAAAAACACAAAAAATCAGACTACAAAAAAACAAAATTACCAAATATTTACAATATTCAATGAGCATTATTTAATCAGGTTAGGTAAACTTATGTGCTTTCAATACAAGTGCTTTTTACATCTTTCCGTCAGTTAATTATTTAACAATTTTTTCGTTAAATAATCCACAAACGAGTAAAATGGTATATTATTCGTTGTTCTGTAACTAGTGTAACACGTTAATTTCATATTTTCAAATTCATTTTACATATTTTCAATACAACAACATGTATTTTTCTATCAACTCTTTTTCAGTCATGATTATTTTGGTCATATCTTTTGTTTTTCAGGCAGCCAGTGTCGGTAACTCTAACTAATTGTTATACAATAGATATTTTTTGTCATTATTCTAAATGCAGCTAACTATATACTATGTATTGAAATTTCTAATTGAAACATCACTCAAAACACTTTTAGTTTTCAGTTGTAAAGTGTTTTTTACTATTAAATTAAGAGTTTAATTTATTTGACTACAAATATGTTGCTGCTTTTAATTTTAGTGATATTAGTCGAGTCTTGTCAAAATTTAAAGTTAAATGAAGTATAATTTGACCTTTAAATAATCTAACTTTGAAAAAAAAAGTGTTTTGAAAACTATGAAGTGTCCATAAATTATATTTAATGCTACGATTATATCGTATACAATAACAAACAAATTACTAATATCGTGTAATCGATAAATTCGTTGAAGTCAGTCATCGTAAAAGGAATGAAAAGTAGGAACAATGCATGAGGGACATTGTCTTACAATTTCAAGATGTGAAAAATCACAAGAAAATACATATATTATGTGACTATTATATAATATTCGCTTAACTCAGAGTCTGGAAAAATACTTTCATAGAACATTTCTTTTCAATCTATTATTTCATTATTTATTAAAACCTGATCCACAAGTTTTAACTGACTTCATATTAATTTTTATTTATTTTATTTTAATTTTGTTTTTGTTCCAGGCTTAATAGCTCGGACTCAGTGTTCCGGTAATATATTATGATGTAGTAAAATAATTATATTGGTGTAACTCGCTTTTTAGCAAAATAATGCTGGGTTTATTTTTAATGTCTTTAAAATTATTCTTTTATTAATTCTTATTTATACTTATGCCATAGACATTGGTATGTCAACACACTAAAGCCGTAGAGTGCAACCTTTTTTTATCCATGCCCCGCTGCATATTTCTTTATTTCTATGAGGCATCCCGCTGCCAACATTACATTAGTATAAATATATTCAATATTTATCCTCGTAAAACTGAAACACTCAATATTCAACTATTTGATTTTTGTTTCAATAAATAAAATCAAAATATAAATATACAAAACACATTAAAAAAATTAAATTCATATAATAGTTATTATTAAAAATTTAAGATGATAGATATTTTGTTGAAAAACAGTATGTGCTTGAATCATAGACATAATTGATTCCAAGTTGAGTAGTACGAGTATAGTTGAGATAAAATTAATACGACTTGTTTTGATAATTCTGTACATTCTGATTTGATGGAATATCAAAATATATCACATGCATTTTCTTGAATTAATTAATCTTATACGGATATTTTCTATATGATGACAGACCAATAAGTGATTCCCTTATATTTGAATCATCTATATTTATGTCACGATAGTACAATATAATACCACGAATTATAAATTAAATTTTACGCAGTATATTTTAAATCATTCAACAACAATATTGGTGACCCACCAGGTTGCGTACCTTTTTAATAAAGAACCGTAATATTTTAAAAGTTATAATGTATATATTGTTCTATTGATTTCCAACTATCAATGGTATATAGGGTGTGTATATTAAATAAAGCTTATTTCTTAATATTATAGTAATTAATGTGCAATACATTTTTCACAGATTTAATTTCAGGGGCAGGATGCAATGGTAAATATTATTTGTTACGACAGGTTATTAGAATAGTATTATAGAAATTAATAACATAAGTAACAAAGTACATTTGAAATATACTCAATCATGTTTTGTTTCATTAATAAATTTCCATTGAGTATATTTTGTACCATTCATGTAACTTACATATTAATTTAAATTAATATAGTTATAACAATGTATAAACAAATGGCTTGATTTTTTACAATAACATTGGAAACATTTAAAAAAAATACTAATATAAATCTTATAATTTAAATGCCAGGCAACTGCGAGAGTGACCTAACCCAAGTCACAAGTAAGTTATTTAAAGCTATGTGTATTATTCTGTACAATATTTAAAAAATGAAAAATTGTATTAATTAAAAGTGGATTGGGTTCATGTAAAGGAGGAAAGGTCATTTAAAGCTACTCTTAGAAGATGAATAACAAACCTCATAAAATGACTATTTCATCCATGATGTATGACATCAACAGCATTTGATAACAACTAGATATTATTATTGTTGGGATAACATTTATTTATCGACGTACATTAAATAATTTCCTAAATTTAAGAGAGTTCATGAAAATATTGCTACATTTATTTTACCAACAAAATGTATCATTTCTACATTGAATAGAAAATGAGAATCTTAGTAATATACAAGCTTTGAAATTCATGCCAAAGACCTGCTCCTTTATATTTTCTATATAATTTTAAAAAAACCGCATGATGATTGGATAAGCAGTAGTTGCCTTGACAGGGATTCTCAATTTTAATGATAAATATATATAGAAAATGTATTTATATTTAAGCGTGTTGCTGACTGAATATTATATTTAAATTGTAATGTTTAATGATCTAATTCCATTTTAGATTTTATATCTGTACTTTCTTCTAGAAATTTTAATGAAGGTAAATATTATGAATAAGAAAAATAAATTGGCCTCATATCAACAATTTGATTCCTATCACACATATATAAATCGTATAGTTTATTAAAAATTATTAAATAATGGTTTTACCAGTGAAAAAAAAATATATGCACTGTTGTTGCGTTTTATTTTTTATTTTTTTTATACTCGTTCTTACTGTTAATTTAGTTTACTTTCAAATATCTATCTATAAGTTGCTTGTGGACTATTTATTTATTTTTTATAATATATTAAAATATTTTTAAGATTTTTAATCTTTTTAAAATATATATAAGAAAATAATAAATGCTCCATTGTCATAATAATACTTTCATTTTATTTAAATAATAAACTAATACGTCCATCATTATTTGTTTCTATTTCTAGATACAAAGGAACTTCTTTCAGGTACATCATTATTTCAAATTTATATTTTTCTTCGCATTATACTAATACATTTATGTGAAGATTTGATCAGAACAAATATCTTATTTTATTTGAAGTATTTCCTGGATAAATGCATTTCAGTTCTCCCAGAAATATTTGTTCTGTATGCGATAATGGGAATATAATTTAAGTTTAAAACTGTATACGTATTTGATTTGTGAAGATTTTTGGGATTGTTTTTATTATTTTTATTGAACATAGCTTATGTTTTATTCATCGAACATATTAATTATTTAAAATTTTTTTCAGAATTAATGAAAGATTTTAAATCATTCATAGAAATCATACAACCCCAAAGCGGCACGTATAATACCAAACATTTATCTACTTTTTCAAATAATAAAAAACAACAACTCATTTCTTGATAACACCCTATATTTACTACGCATTAATTATTAAAATAAAACCAAGTTCCAACAAGTGGCAAGCATGTAGTAAAACTTGTATCTTATTTAATCATTTTTCAGATTTCTCCAACAAAACAGGTTGCAAAACTGGATTCTGTAATTGTTTAGGTAATATAACATTTGACTAAAGTAACACGCTTTATTCTTTTTAGTTTATTACAACGTAGTGATTTAAATATTCTTTTATTCATTTTTTGGACCATTGATCTACTACAAATTCTAATATTTACTCTTCTTAGTGATTGAAGTTTTTAAGTTTATTGGTGACTCATGGCGCAAAAACTTCATACTCATTGTCCATAGAATGTTATTATTATGCTTCTAAGACATGAAATCTGATTTTTTTACTTAGCATTATTGGGCCACCTACGAGATTGTTTATATACCCATGATTATTTTTAATATTGCCTATTTTTTACAGTACCACTTACAAATGCTGGATTTACTGGTAAGTGCAAAAGTTATTTATTATTCAGAACTGATGTTGAAGGGAGAATTAAGAATTCGTTACACAGTTCATGTACACACCACGTCTTCGTTAAAATTCACAACGGTGATAAATTGTTTATCGACGATTGACTTGGGATGTTGAACGGACAAGAGTATGGCAGTCACCATAACGTCTCTATTTCAGTCAATAACTGATTATCGCAACTCTGCGATTATTCTCACGTTAACGATACATTTATATACTTAAAAGCTAGCTACACGATGTTAAATGAGTTAAATGTATGAATTAAATATCTTATGTTTATTATTTTGGTTTAGGGACGACAGCCGATCTTCAGAAAGATATATGTATGACAAATTAAGATATTTACTTTGAATATTTTGAGAGAAACCGAGCAGATCTGCCAGTGCCCATAATAAAACTTATTTTTTTTTCGTTTAGATGCAATAGATAGCGAGTATTGTTGTGAGTTTCACGAAGCAGCTTAGATATTTATGATTTAATTATACATTAGAATTTTATCTTAAAATACATTTTTTATATTAAATATGAAATAAAATTAATCTTACAAAATATAATCGGATATTCAATTATACCTCGGATTACATACTTTTCCTAAACTATTCCATTTAAGTCTCAATGAAGACAAAATATTTATATATCATTCGAAAAAAGACAAATTTGAAGCATATCAAATATTATTCAATTGTTAAATGTTAAACTATCGATTTTTTCGTTTCAGAGTGACTCGATTATTAATAAGAAAGTGCGATGTCTTAATTTCCTTTTCCTTGGCTTTAATATTTAATTTGAAGATAAATATCATATTTTAATGTTATGCTTGAATAATAAAATGTTTTATAAGTCTAAAATTGTTTTTTAAAATGTTTTTCGTATTCTTTATTGCAGCGATTGGTATGTTATATTTTCGTTTCAATTATTATTTTAGAACATTATTGCCTTAGTTCCCGTCTTGTTTTTTTAAATTGTTGTTAAAAGTGTTCAGCTTCAAAAATATATTTTTGGAGAATCCTCAATTAATTTTAACAAATTTTGTTCGCAGCTCTAGCACGAGAATACGTTGCTGCTATGAATCAAAATAACAGTACAAGTAGGTGTTTTGAAAAGTAACATTAATTTTAATACAATATATAAGACACTTATTGATTATCATAATCTATACAAACGATCAGGTTTTTTTTAATTTATACAATAATATTCCTCGAATCCTTCTAAATTATTAACTATGAGATATATAAACATTTATTACAAATAATTAAGAATCGGCAATTTTTAAACTTTTATAAATCCTGATGCAATCCAAAGAGGAAGGTCACGAAATTTAGATTTTCCTATACATTGTTGATTCGCAATATTTAAAAATATTTGAAAATAAAATAGTTGGATGATTTTTAGAATAGTTTATAAAATATTAATATAAAACAATAACCTATTTATACCATTATTGCACTTTTTCTGTACCTAAACTAAACAAACATATTTTATATTATTTATATTTGATCTTTATTTTTGTTTTTCAGCTATGAATTCGTTCTGTATTAACAAACATATATCATAATCTAATCTATTAAATATATGACAAGACGTCATATAATCTTTCATCTTTTATATAAATACAATAATACCTATCTATGAAATATACAATTATTAACTTGTCGAGATTCATAATTCAATTTTGTTTGTTTATTCCATCATAACACAAATGTTACTAAAAACATTTTTAAAGAAATGGTTGCATTTGAATCGCGTGCCAATAAAAATAGTGAACTTAGTCTACAACCGAATTGCTTGCGCGTATTTTTCGAAATGTATACCTTAAAGTATGTACAAACGACCGGTTTTTGTCTATCGTTTTAGTTTTTACTAAATAGTTAATTCATTATTCAATATTGTTATATAAAACCATGCATGCAATACGGTAACACTGAAAGAAATGTATTACATACAATGGCGTACATTCAAATAAAATAGGTTTTTTGATTTTAAAATTTGAAAAATGCCGGAGTAAAACTATGTATTAAAAATTATAATATTTTATAATTTTATATATACAATTATAGATCGATTTTTTATATCAAAAATACAGATATAACTATATCAAGAAGTAAAATGCCTTAAGAGCACCAAAATTGTTAATATATGACCTTTCAACCAAGAATTACCAGAAAACCCTAAATAAAATGTAGAAAGAAGCAAATTATATTTAAAGACATTAGTCATTTATATATGTATAAACATTACAATGCAAACTGAAAATGTAGCAAATTTATGCTTAATTAAGTTTAAACAAATGTCAATACAAGTGGATCATAACTTAATATCAAACTTACTTAAATTGTAACAGAGTTGCTACGTGTTTTATTAAATACATATTACTTGAAAGCTACTCGTAAGGTTTAGTAATTTTAACTTATATTATACAATACAATATATTTACATATCATGTTTCGTGGTATAAAAAAATAATCCGATTGCTATCGGAATAATCAAGATGGTTGACTTCTTGACGATACCATCCCTTAAAATATAAAATAAATTACAAAGCAATTATACTTATTATAATTATGCAATATAATCAATAAACATTTGATAAATTCAAGTACAACCTAAATATAAATTTTTTGGATATCATTACTCATCTCATATCAGTGAAGTTTTATTAGTTATTAGTTATAACTCTGACATAACTTTTGGTTTATTGTAATAAGCTATGGTATTTCCAATACAAACTGGAAAAAGTCATTCTCATAAACAAAAATTATACCTTCTAAAACAACATTTGATAATTCAAAATAAGACTGAGGGTACTCAGCTGCCCCCCTGACGGGACCTACCTTGTCACGGGGGGGGGGGGGGGGCTCACAGGGCCATTTGCTTGGTCGGTGCTAAGAGGTTCCATGCACTAGCGCCATCTATAGCCTTGACTGGCCGGGGATGACAGGGCGGAGGTAACCACCTGCTCACACCAGCAAAGCCTCTGAGCCGGTCCTTACTTTCAGTAGTTGGAGCCGGTAGGGTTTGGGCAACCCGTAAGCACTTACAAAATGCAACCCACCTAATCCTAAACCCGTGAAAGAATGAATGACACCAAGTGGCTCGGGCATCAACAATGACTGGGCAAAATCGTGTCCACGGGGACCCTGCCGGTCACCAGGCGCACCCGCAATATAAAGCCCTCATCACGGTATGGCCGCGCTGGTTGAGACTCTTTTGCGCACATATTAATATATTTATTAAATTTATGACAACTCGTTTGCGCACAAAATTATTAACAATGGAAACCTGCTTGTAGGTACGGTTTTGGGTGTACAGGGTGTCATAAAGTATAACGATTATTTTCGATTATGGTTTCCGATCAGTTGTCATCTATCAGTAATAGGGACTTCATAATCGTGATTTCTGTGCTCATCAAGTGCATGAGTCGTGTGGGACAAGCTTTAATCTTTATTACTTTATTTCTAATCTAACACTATTTTTGTTAAATTTTTCCGATGATAACTGATAAGTCTTATAAGTTATAACTAATCTGTTGTACATATTCGTTTAGTCTCCGATTTCGGCGAAATAACGATGGACGATATTTGTTTAACACAGAGAGAAAAACGTTGTATAGTGTTGAATAATTTTAAATTTCGAGAGTATAGGAAATTAAAAAATGGAAATTTCAATTATCGGTGTACTAATAAATTTTGTAATGCTAGTGTAATTGTAAGCAATAATAGTGACCAAATTATTGACCAATCTAAAAGTTCGGAGCATAACCATGAGGCATATTCAGATCAAACTATATCTAGAGAAATTATAAGGAGCTCATTGAAAAGAAAGGCAGAAAATGATCTACATACTCGTCCAAACAAATTAGTACGTCAAGAGTTAAAAAAAGTGATGTTGCTGAGAACATGGAACATGGTGATTTGAAGCAGATACGTCGTTCAATATATGATGTACGAAAAAAACACTTTCCCATACTACCATCAAACTATGACGAGTCTTTAGAGCAACTTTTAGAAATGAAACAAACGTTGTTATATAAAGGAGTCCTCAACACCAGTGACGTGGACGTGGTCATAACCCGGAACGCGGTGGCCCGTGGGGACTATGTCGCACGTATGTCCCTCCCGCACCAGACCGCCATTATGCTCGCCGAGAACAAGGCGGTTGTGGTTGGATGGACGCGGTGTCGTGTGAAGCTCCTGGAAAAGGCCAAGCCCACCTGCTATCACTGCCAGGAGAAGGGCCATCTCGCGGCCGAGTGCAGTAGTCCTCCAAACGCCAGACGATGCTATAGATGCGGCTCCGCAGACCACCTGGCCAGGGACTGCAATTCTGGGAAGACGGAGAAGACGACGAGGGAAGCCAAATCACCGGAGGAGCCGGTGGGGGCGTTGCTGGAGTGGCGGTCCGTAACTCCGCCGTCGTTGCTGGATCTATCGCCATGATGGAGCTAAAGTACGTGCAAACAAACCTTAACCACTGCCGGGCGGCTCAGGATTTGCTCCGGGAGTTCTTACGAGCGGAGAACATCTCGGTGGCGCTGGTCAGTGAACCGTACGATGTCGGTGACACCGGCTGGTTTCTCGACTCTTCGGGTCGGGTGGCCGTAGGGGTTCTTCGCCGCGGACTCACATTCAGACATGTGAACGATTCGTTGCAGTGACTGTGGGCGGTGCGGTGCGCGTCCACAGCTGCTACGCTTCCCCAGCCATGTCCGCCGACGAATTTGAGGAATTCCTGACCCACCTCGAGAGTTCCGTAAGGCGGTAACGCGGGAGGGGGGTCGAAATAATAGTCGGGGGTGACTTCAATGCGCGATCAGCGTCATGGGGGGACCGCCTCACGGATCGCCGAGGTGTTAGCCTTTCAGAATTCGCAGATTCCTTGGACATGGCAGTCATTAAAGAGGGGCGAGAACCTACGTTCTTTGGAAGGGGGCAGGGGTCTATCGTAGACGTGACCTTCGCCTCTGCATCCGCCGTCAGGAGGATCAGTGGGTGGACCGTACGTACGGACGTGGAGAACATGAGCGACCACCATCACCTGTGATACTCTTATTGAACCGAACGCACGCCCTCGGCCAACCGTGGCGTCCCCTCGGCTGCGACCGGGGTGGGCCGGCGACACCTGTTCTGGCGAACAGTCCAGATGGACGTCGACCTCCTCACCGCGGCCGTGATCGCTGCGGAATGGACGGGGGCAACCTCGCCCCGGGTATCTCCAAACGCACCCGAAGGCGCCGAGGCCGAAGCCGAACGGCTGATCGGCAACGTGACCGCGTCATGTGACCTGGCTCTCCATCCGAGGAACCTGCAACTCGGAGGGAGGACACCGGTTCACTGGTGGAACGGCATGATCGCGGTCGCGCGTGCCGAATGCGTACGACGGAGGTGGTTGTGGCTCAGACGACGCGGTCGCGACGACGGTGACGGTGACGGCGGAGGCTGAGCGAGATTACCGAGGATCTCGAAAGGAGCTTAAGAATTGCATTTGCGAAGCGAAGGCAAAGTGTTGGGTGGAGTTGGTGAGGAGCGTAGACGACGATCCCTGGGGAAAACCCTACAAGATCGTCCTAAAGAAGCTTCAAGGGCCCCCGGTGACGGCGGCGATGGAACCGTAGACCATCTACAACATTGCCGCCGTCCGCTTCCCCGAAGGGGTTGGTGACGGGGTGTCGGCCGACCTCGGCGAGGTACCTGCGGACATCACGGAGTTCTCCCGGGCGGAGGTAACCGCGGCCGTCAAGCGTTTTGGCACACGTAACAAGACCCCCGGCCCGGATCGTATACCGAGCTGTGTCTGGGGAGTTGTTCACGGGTCGCAACCTGAGCGACTGACGGAAGTGTTTAACTCCTGTCTGAGGGAAGGAATCTTCCCCGGCCGGTGGAAGCGTGCTCGGCTAGCGCTGATCGCCAAACTGGGACGAGCGTCGTACACTCCATACTGTTGTACGGCGCTCCGACTTGGGCGTCAAATCTGGTCTATGACCGGCAGGGCGTCGAGGTTTTGGCATCTGCACAACGCGGTGCCGCCATCGGCAGCGCGAGTGCGTACCGGACCGTGTCCTACGATGCTGTAACGGTCGTCGCAAGGATGATTCCCATCGACCTGATGGCCGCCGAACGACTTCGCACGTTCGAGGCCAGACGGGCGTTAAGACCAATGATTACTGACAATTCCACCACGGGGGGGGGGGCTCCTCCGCGAAAGTAGCGCGGCCGCCGCCAAGTCCTCAGCAGCTGGGGAACTGGACGGTGACCGAGTGGGGTCGGTGTGTGATGGATGCCGAGCCACCCGCGGACAGCGGACGCTGGTGGACCCGGACACTGATCCCCACGACACTGCTGCGCTGGTGGGTGGACAGGAAGCACGGGGAGACGACCTTCCACCTCACGCAACTCATGACGGAGCACGGCTGCTTCAACTGGTTCCTCCATAGAATTGGTCGGGCTCCGTCGGTCGGGTGCTCGCATTGTGGACCACCCGATGGTTACGCAGAGGAGGAGGAGGACGATGCGCAGCACACGCTCATGCGCTACGAAGCGTTTGATCGTGACAGGGAGCGCCTCGTATTGGCGATCGAGCCATTTGATCAGGGTGGACTAGTCCCCTTAATGCTGAGGAGCCCATCCGACTGGGCAGCGGTTACTCGCTTCGCGTCGGACGTGATGGCCGCCAAGGAGGAAGCGGAACGCGAAAGGCAAGCCCGGCAAGGGATAGCTACCTCTAGGCAGGCGAGAAGGAGAGCGGCGCGGAGGCGAGTCGTCTAGCCGGCACGCATCCCGCCCGCAACAGTATATGTTTTTTGTGAATTATATTGTAAGGGGCCAACCGTAGGGGAATGTCCTGCGTTTGCCCCAAACACTTTCCCGAATCTATCTGTGAGGGGCTGTCTGGGGAGGTATTTTCTCCCCTACACCCCCATCCTAAGAGTGTTGACTTGATTTGAATTGAAATTTCATCAATAAATGACCCGCCACCAGAAGTATTGCTTCACGGCATTTCCTGATGGCGGGTGTATTGCCGATTTAATAATAAAAAAAAAGGGTACTCAACTGTGACTTAGGTGTTAGGTTAGGTTAGGTTAGGTTTAGAATGAGTTGTGGAATTTCTTCTACGACGGCGTTCTGCGCCTACCAGTACCAGTCAACATCAGGCTCATTGCGTTCGCCGATGACTTGGCTGTGGTTGCGACAGCGCACAATGCGGATCTACTGGAGCAATTTCTGAATCCCGTATTTGGGGACATCACTACCTGGATGACTAGCAATGGACTATCCATAGCGCCGGAGAAATCGGAGGGTGTGCTACTTACAAAAAAATATGGCCAACATGAGCCTGAACTGCTCATCAACGGTTCAGTAATTGCAGTCAATAAAATGATCAGGTACCTTGGAGTACAACTTGACAAGAGATTGTCCTTCATCGGACACGCTGTAGCGGTATTGGCTGGAGCCAGAAAGGCGGCTGCCGCCTTGGGAAGGCTAATGCCCAATGTAGGAGGCCCGTCGCAGAGTAAAAGGAGCCTTCTGATGAGTGTAGTCCACAGCCGTCTTTTATATGGCGCCGTAGTGTGGGCTGACAGTGTATCTAAGACACGCAAGTCAGAGGAACTCCTGATGAAAGCCCAGAGATGCGCAGCCCTCAGAGTAGCTAGGTGCTACAAAACAGTATCGGACATAGCGTCACTAGTCCTGGCCAAAATGCCCCCCGCTCACCTCCTTGGCCTGGAAAGGCAAGCGATCGGCAATGCGAAGAAAAGAGGGCTTACGGTGTTGAAATCCGAGCAGAGGAAGTTGATAATCTTCCGCTGGCAGACAATGTGGGACGCAAGCACAAAAGGAGAGTGGACAAGGACCCTGATTCCCGACATCGCGAGATGGATAGAGTACGGCCTGACGTCAGTGAGTTTCAACATGGCCCAGGCATTGACAGGGCACGGCTGCTTCCAGAGCTATCTGTGGTCAAAGAAGAGAGCTCCTAGCCCGATATGTGTTCACTGCGCTGCTGCCGTTGATACAGCGGAGCACACCATATTTGAATGCCCATATTGGAGCGAAGACAGGCTGGAAATAGGCGAACTGTTGAAGAGGCAACCCAGGCCAAGGGACGTGCAGGATCTCCTGTGCGGACCGACCATGGAGGAGCTGCCGACAGATAGAACTCTTCGGTGCAGAATCCTGGAGGCGGCCAAGCGGAACACTGGCGCATTCGTTAAAATGGCAGAGAAGATCATGGCAACCAAACAGGAGCTCGAGAGATCCAGACAAAATAGATTACAAGCAAATACAGTTAGTTAAGTTAAACTCTGTGGCCAAAGGCAAAAACCAGGGGGGTTAAAGGCCCCCCAGTATGTATTAGTTTTTTTTTAAATTATGAAATTGTAATGTAATTGTAATGTAAATTTGTTATTGCAAATAAACGATGTGGTCAGGGAGGCAGCAATGGGAATCCATATTTCCCATCCTGGCTACGATTCCAAAATGAAAAAAAAAAAAGGTTAGGTTAGGTTAGGTTATTTACCAGGTCATTTAATGTGAAAATTGCATTAAATTTCCTTAGCCAGTTTTTTGAAATTGGGAATTCGTGAAGAATAGCATATTCGCAATTTGTCTTCAAGTTGAGAGTCTCTTAATTTTGTCTGATACTTGGTTGATTCAAAAATGAATAACATTGTGAATTAACGCTTTTAAAAAAAAATTTAATACTTATTTAATTGTTTGTTATTTGGTAAACTTGTACAACACAAAAGTTAACATATTTTCATCAGGTAAATATAATGTTGACCTGTGGGAGTTTTCCTTCGGGAAAGTTCACTAGTTTTACTATACAATCGGGTAGAGATTGCCACTGCTCCTATATTATCTAATGAAAACAATTTCATGACAACAAAAACATAATTTCCAAAAAGAAATACTTAAAAATTACAATGTCGTACGAGCATTATTTTTATTAAGGACCGAAAGAGCAAAATTGGTCGTAGTGTCATTGAAAACACAGTATTTGAATAACATAGACTTTCTGTCTATGAGATGATTGAAATAAAAGCCACAAAAACTGAAGTCTTTACATATATTTATTCGATGTAAGCCAACCATATTTACTCATTAATTTAAAAATTGAAATAATTAATTTCCCAAAACATAATATAACACGAACATTTCATGTAAGGGTTGACCCCCTTCCACCCACTCAGACACAGCGTTGTGTATTTGTGTAAAATAATAATGACTTATATAGGTTTATAAGGATATATAAAATATTGTTTAAATAATAAAATATAATATATTATATATTATATATACTAAACTCGACCATTTCCCATAACCGTATAAAGTATAGCAACTTAAAATTGATTATCATTTTTTAATAAAACATTAATTATTCGATTTTGGGATGGGTTTGTTATACCCTTAAACATGAAGGGTTTATAATTTATATATTAGAATTATAATATTTAGACAATCGATAACCATTTATCAGTTAGATCATTGGTTGTATAGATATTAGAATAAAGTAAGTGTAATCAATAGTAGGAAGACAGTATAGAATATTATATAAGATTTTGTAATGCTATAAATATTTAAAAATTCTTATACGCCTCCTAGATAAGATACTACGGTAACATATTATCTCCTCTTTACTTAATAAATAATCTTTTCGAAATACCTTTTTGACACATTTGAAGATTTTGAATTTTTTATAAAATAATCTGAGAAAAAGGAAAATATATCAAGAACAAGAAAAACACAAAAAATCAGACTACAAAAAAACAAAATTACCAAATATTTACAATATTCAATGAGCATTATTTAATCAGGTTAGGTAAACTTATGTGCTTTCAATACAAGTGCTTTTTAAATCTTTCCGTCAGTTAATTATTTAACAATTTTTTCGTTAAATAATCCAGAAACGAGTAAAATGGTATATTATTCGTTGTTCTGTAACTAGTATAACACGTTAATTTCATATTTTCAAATTAATTTAACATATTTTCACCAACATGTATTTTTCTAACAACATTTTTTCAGTTATGATCATTTTGGTCATATCTTATGTTTTTCAGGCAGCCAGTGAAGGTAACTTTAACAATTGTTATACAATAGATATTTTTTGTCATCACTCTAACTTCAGCTAACTATATACTATGTATTCAAATTTCTAATTGAAACAAAACTCAAAACACTTTTAGTTTTCAGTTGTAAAGTGTTTTTTACTATTAAATTAAGAGTTCAATTTATTTTGACTACAAATGTGTTGCTGCTTTTAATTTTAGTGATTTTAGTCGAGTCTTGTCAAAATTTAAAGTTACATGAAGTATAATTTGACCATTAAATAATCTAACTTTGACAAAAAAATGTGTTTTGAAAACTATGAAGTGTCCATTAAATGATATTTAATGCTACGATTATAATGTATACAATAACAAACAAATTACTAATATCGTGTAATCGATAAATTCGTTGAATTCTGTCTTCGTAAAAGGGATGACAAGTAGGAACAATGCATGAGGGACATTGTCTTACATTTTCAAGATGTGAACAATCGCAAGAAAATACATATATGTGACTATTATATAATATTCGCTTAACTCAGAATCTGGAAGAATACTTTCATTGAACATTTCTTTTCAATCTATTATTTCATTATTTATTATGACCTGATCCACAAGTTTTAACTGACTTCATATTAATTTTTGTTTATTTAATTTTAATTTTGTTTTTGTTCCAGGCGGAATAACTCGGTTTCAGTGTGACAGTAATATATTTTGATGTAGTAAATTAATAATATTAATGTAACTCGCTTTTTAGCAAAATAATGCTGTGTTAATTTTTAAGGTCTTTAAAAATATTATTTTTTTAATTCCTATATATACTTATGCTATAGCCATTGGTATTTCAACACCCTAGAGCAGTGTTGTTCAACCTTTTTATATCCATGGCCCCCTGCATATTTATTTATTTCTATGAGGCATCCCGTTGCCAACATTACATTAGTATAAATATATAAAATATTTATACTCGTATAAATGAAACAATCAATATTCAACTATTTATTATTTGTTTCAATAAATAAAATCAAAATATAAATATACGAAACATATTAAAAATTTAAATTCACATAATAGCTATTATTATAAATTTAAGATGATAGATATTTTGTTGAAATACGGTATATGCTTGAATCATAGACATAATTAATTCCAAGTTGAGTTATATAGTTGAGATAAAATTAATACGACTTGTTTTGATAATTCTGGACATCCTGATTTGATGGAATATTAAAATATATCACATGCATTTTATTGTATTAATTAGTCTTATACGGATATTTTCTATTTGATGACAGACCAATAAGTGATTTCCTTATATTTGAATTATCTTTATTTATATCACGATGGTAAAAAATAATACCTTGAAATATAAATTAAATTTTACACAGTATATTTTAAATCATTCAACAATAATTGGCGACCCACCAGGTTGTGTTTCACTTTAATAAAGGACCGTAATATTATAATAGTTAAAATGAATATATTATTCTATTAATCTCCAACTATTAATTTTGTGAGCATATTAAATGATGCTTGTTCGAAATATAATACTTTATATTAAACGTACAATACGTTCTTAACAGATATACTTAAATCAGCAAGTTGTATGGGTAAATATTATTTGTAATGACAGATTATAAATATAGTATTATAGAAATTATTTAAACTTTCTGTTTCATTATTTTTTTTTTTATTATTTTAAATATAAACGGACGTAAGTCCTTAACAAATATTTTGAGCGTAAACACGGTAAATTTGATACAACGGTGTCATAGGAATGACAAGTTACAAACTAAGACACATTGTACATTTATAGTTACTAATATAGGTAAGTGAACAAAAAAGGTAAATTACATCAGAGAAAGATTTAAGACGAGACATGCTAAACAAAATCAAAGGTAATGGAATTACCCGCAGCCATTAGGATATTAGAGGGACAGTTTATCATATCGTTTGTTTTATGAGGGAAAGGATAGAATAAATCATTGCATCGTGTGTCACGGTGGTTTATTTTAAAACGGATGAGGGAGAGAAGCTCTTCACAGTCGATATTCCCTGAGAGTAAATTATATATAAAATTTGGATAATAATAAAGTACGTCTAGTTTTAAGTGGAGAGAGATTGATGAATGATAATACTGAATCATAGGAACCATGAGGTGGCCTATAAATATTAAAGTTTAAAGAGATGAAACGGAGAAAGTTATTTTGAACTGACTCGATCGCATCGATCTGTTTATGGGTGTTGTTAGTCCAGATTAATGGACAGTATTCCAGGTTTGAGCGAACAAGGGCACAGAATAAGACTTTTAGGGATAGAGGATCACTGAATTGTCTACAAGTTCGTTTGATAAAACCTAAGTTGCGCATTGCCTTATTTTTTACCATTTCAGTATGGGCTGAAAAATTTAGTTTTGAGTCGAAGATGACGCCTAGGTCTTTAAAGTTTGTTAATAATTCTATATAAGAATTGGATATAGAATAATTATAATCAATAACATTTTTGCTTAAACTAAATCGCATAAATTTGCATTTGTCGATATTTAATAACAGTCGATTAGCTGAACACGAGTCTTGAATGTTATTAATATCGGTTTGTAAGTCAACTACGTCATCTTGATTTTTAATTATTTTTAACAATTTAAGGTCATCAGCGAAAAGAAAAACTCGAAATTTTTTTATGACATCCGGAATGTCATTTATAAAAATATTAAAAAGTAAAGTAGATGGGTGATCACCTTGCGGTACTCCGGATGGTACATTAAATTGATCAGATTCAAAGTTCAAATGTTTAACAACGATAGTACGGTTTGAGAGAAAAGAGCAAAACCAGGAAAGTAGAGGGTCAGAAAATCCAAATAGTTTTAGTTTCATAAACAGTATTTCATAGTTTATGCTATCGATTGCTTTTGATATATCAGTGTAAATGATATCAGTTTGCGAACGGGCTTCGAAAGAGTCAAGTATTATTTGTTTAGTGATAGCAATATTACAATTTGCTGATCGCTTAGGTCTAAAACCATATTGATGGTAAGTAAGAAATGTGGAGCAATAATTATTAATTTTAATAGAAATTAGTTTTGAAAAAAGTTTAGGAATTACTGATATTTTTGATATTGGTCGGTAGTTAGAAATATTTGTAGGGTCACCTTTTTTAAAAACAGGGTAAATAAAGGAGTTTTTCCATAGGTCGGGGAATATACCATTTTGGAGCGATAAATTAAAAATATAAGTTAAAGTTGGAGTTAGTATAAATCTACAATTATAGAGGAAAAAGGCTGGAATGTTATCGGGACCTACTTTAAAATTTATAGGGAGAGTGGTAAGCTCATTTAAAACATCGACCTCAGTAAACAGTATAGATGAAAAGAAAAATGAATGATTACTATTGAAAGAATTATTTAAACAGGGAGCAGTAGGGGTTAGTTTGTCTGGCTGAGGGTAATTTTTAAAGAAAAATTTGGCAAATAGGTTTACAATATCTTGTCCATTATCAGCTGACGTTGTGTCGAGCGTAAGGAGACTTGGTATTGAATTATTTTTTCTACGGTTATTATCATATTTCCAAAAGGACTTTGGGTTTGATTTGACAGATAGTTGAATTCTATTAATATAGTTATTAAAATCTCGTTTAGCAGTTCTCTTACATTTAGCCCTCAAGTGAGAGAAACTATTATAATCAGACGAGTCATTAAATTTTTTATACAATGAATGAGCAATTTTTTTCTGTGTTAATAATATTTTTAACTCGGTAGAATACCAAGAAGGAAAACTGTTTGATGAAATAGGTTTTTTCGGTACAAAGGTACTAATTGCTTTGTTCAAAACAATATAAAAGTAGTTAATTAATTCATTAAGGTTAAAATTAATAATATTATTATAAGATAAATTATCAGCTAAAAATTTAACAATATTAATATAATTACAATGTTTAAAATCATAAAAACAATTTGTTGGCTTAAGTATATTAAACTTTTTATAATCAATAGTAACATTAAGAGCCGGGTGGTGCTTATCTAATATCAAACTATGCTTCCAGTGCCGGATTAAACATTGGTGGGCCCCTAGGCAATTAAAATTTTGGGCCCCTACAAAATTATTTTTTACATACATCTTTAACTTTGCTACCCTATAGTTAAAATAAACAACTTTAATAATAACAAACTAATATTAATAAATAATTTCTAAATCAAGTTTCATTAATTTCTCTTGTTTTTTCTTCTTTTTTTCTGCACCACTTTGATACCTTTTCATCTTGGATTCTAATATTTTAGAAAAACAAAAGTTATATTTTATAGAAGCATACCTAGATTAAATAATACATAAAAAATGTATATTGCTTTCATTCATTACCATCAAACCGGGTTACTTGGGACACTTCACTCTCTAGGTAGGTATTTATTATTAAGATTCGAAATGGGAAAATATGTTAAAAAAGTTGGTGGAAATCCGTATCAAAATTATTCGGTAGAAACTTTAAAAAAAGCCGTAATAGAATAGAATTAAGGACAAAAAAATAACTTTTCGGGACGCAGAGAAAAAGTACGGGATTTCAAAGTCTACTCTGCACAGAAAACCACTGATAATCGACAGTTTACTGTATATTATATAAAATAATAAAGCTAGTTACACTCGAGGCGTTATGAACGCGCGTGTGTAAAAACTAAAAACTTACCTTTCAAAGCACAAAAATTTAGCAATTTGACAGAACTCGATACGATACTTCTCTCAAGTGATAGATATCAAATAAAATGATTAAAGCTATATATTATCTATAATAGTACGTACAACGAATAATGATGTAGCCATGTGGTCCATTAAAATCTATTTTTGATATTTATACAAATAACTACAATAAAATACAGATAACGACGGTTATGTAATTATTTTCGTCACTGCCACCGTCGCCGTATATCAATATGATAAATATTATCAAGTACTTATTTACCACGACGATAAAATCCACCAAATAATTTTATTTTTAATACTGCGTATAATACCTACAACTTAATTTTTATATTTCATATTGACTTTTGTTTCGTAATCTCGTAAATATGATACAGGTATTATTAATTAAAAAATAGTGTGGTTTTTCGTTTTCACGGGGCCCCTTAAATGAGTAAGGCCCCAAGGCGGGCGCCTACTCCGCCTAATGGGTAATCCGGCACTGTATGCTTCTAACATTTTGATAGTAGAGTAGTAGGCTTGAGTTGGTGACTAGTTTTTTTGAACCATAGAGGAAGTGATAGTTGGTTGACCCTTATAGTATTTTATTGTTATATTTGGCTCACCTTTTGATATTCGCATATTTAACTGGTTTCGTAGATTACGGAGAAATTCACGCTGATAAGGTGATTTATCGCTCGTAATTCTAATATCTTTAAAATTTTGATCAGATTTAAGGATACGTGATAACCCCAGAATTTTAAATACCTCTGAGGCCGCTTGTAGTTCAATTTTCAGTGGACGAGAATTATTGCTAGGTTTACCTAAACGGCTAATTTTTATTGGTTTTATGACCGTTCCTAGTTTATCAAAAATGTGTGTTATTGAATCAGTATCTGAGATATTATTCTGGTTGGATTCTTCATGCACATTAAAAATGATATTTTTAGAACGATTTTGACGGTCGATAAACTCAGTAAACATGTCTTGATTTGAGTTGGACTTTGGAACAGCTGATTCCAACAGGTCGACACGATTTTTGATAGCAGTCAAATCGTTACGAAGCACACTATTTTCATTTTTGATACTTGATAACTGATAGAAGATTTCGTGAAATTTTTTGTCAAAAGAATTAAGTTTTTCATTTTGCTCATTGACCAAGTCAATAAGTTTGGTATGCTCCATGCGTAGGTTATCGAGATGGCTGATAATTAATTTTAAGTCGGGTTCGGTAGTAGAGAGTAGAGGTAGAGGTTTAGTTGAGTTACCGGCAATAGAAAAAGTATTTTTAGATTTTTTAGCACAGGTAACACAAGACCACGATTTATTCAAACTATTCAAATAGTCAATATCATCTTGTTTCAACGAGACACAAATAAGGTGGTACAATTTAGACTTAAGAGCAAGAAGAACACGTTATTGTGTCTTTTTGACCGCGTTTAATACTCACGGCACAAGTATCACATGAACCCATGATATGTAATTGATTTAACGATAAGAGGTTATTACTGGTATATAGTTATAAAAACGCGGAGCACGAAATAAATGGAGATAACACACGTGTGTACGCTATGACGGCTAACGACTGACTAACTTAATAAGTTTCTATTTAGTT
Organism: Periphyllus acericola; assembly: GCA_949715065.1. Lineage (NCBI taxonomy): Eukaryota > Metazoa > Arthropoda > Insecta > Hemiptera > Aphididae > Periphyllus > Periphyllus acericola. The sequence goes on from OX454268.1 coordinate 27,014,937, forward strand.
TTTGTACTAAACATACGAGTAAAACTTACACATTCATTTTTTTTTATATATATATTTTTATTTTACATAAACAATCGATACAATAAGCAAAATAAGTTAAATTGTGTTAAATAAATAAATAATAAATAATGATGATAGTATTATAACACATGACGAGGTTGATTAAAGCAGCCATCCATTAGTGACTCTTGACTCGTTGATTTATTTTTATTTTTTAGTTTATTAATTATTAACATACAAGTATTAATCTATATAAATATAGTTTTAAAAATGTGTATCAATATGACTTAATTTATTACAAAGTTAATGGTGACATTTAAAAAATACTAAAATATGTCTTATAACATAAATACTAGGCAAATGCATTGATGATATATCACAACTCGCAAGTAAGTGGACTTTCTTTAATTTAAATCTATGTGTATTATTGTGTAAAATATTTTAAAAATGAAACATTGACTATTATATTTGGATTGAGTTCATGTGAAATGAGACAGGTAATATACAGCTAGTTTTGACGTATGACTTCGATTGCATTTAATATTAACATGATATAACTACTGTTGAGAGATTATTGTTTGTCTGACGTAAATTTGATTATTATTTGGTTTGAGTAAAGTTGAGTTGTAAAGTTAAGTGTTAGAAAGTTTTGGAAATATTATCTAGTTTTAAAAAATAGGCAATTACTCTTGATTTCTGTAGTTTTTTTAAATTACACAAGTTAATTTCTAGAATATTTTCAGTATATTTTATGAAGTCAAACCGTTGGTATTCTTATTGGAATTTTTTGTGTTTCAAAATGTTATTTTTATTAATTTTTCAATTATTTGCTTATTTAAGCTCAGGTAATTGTGATAGGGGGTACAAAAAAAAACAAAAATGTAGTCGGGTACCCCCAACACTATTTATAACGAATTTATATGTAGATATTACAGTGTCATAATACATCAATATAACCATCTGTTTCTTCTGAAATTTGAGTGACTATTGCAGATAAACATTTGCAAACAATTAATCTTGTCCTGAAATGCAAGTTGCGAAATCACTTAACCATCATTTTTTTTAATGTGTACGTTTCTTTAATTTAATAGAGTTTCGAAAATTATGGTACATTGACCTCACCACCCAAATGAACGTGCCCATTATTGGTCATCTTTAAAGTCTTGACATAAGGCTAAAAAACAATGATTGGCGAAAGCATTGAATTCATCATTTTTCTTGTCTCTTGGAAAGTCACGTATCCAGAGTTCTATTGGGAGGGGGGGGCAGCTCTCTTAACCAACCTCATAATATGCCCCTGCTTCTGGCTTAAATGACAATAATCACCAAAATCACCAGCGAAGAATAAAACAACATCGAGCGTCAATAATAAAAATGTGTTAGTCTGTCAAATAACACAATTGAAACATAAAATTCTTCTTTTTTTTATAAGCGAATAGCATTTTTACCGCACAAATTATCAATGAGTTCCAATAAAATTAAAATTATTTCATCTGTAGCTATAAGCCATATTTCATTTATCCACATTTTTCGACATCGAATTATAGAATTTATAAAGGACAATAATAACGAGCTTAAAATCCAGGAATGTGAAGCATTTCAGGGTCAACTATATATTGTATAATATAAACTTTATTTATAATTACTGTACATTTAATTGACTATGATGATCTTCGTTATGGGTCGACTCTGGAGTTTATATCCAAAACCTGCACTCCTATATTTTCTATATAATTTAAAAAAACCACATGATGACTGGATAAGTAGTTACCTTGACAAGCAGTGGCGGCTATCCTATGCTCAAGGTGTATCCGTCGATACACCTTATAATTGGGTGGGTGGTCATAGGCCATGGCGGGTATTCCTAACTGAATAAGAAAAATATATTAATAATTTAATAAACCAACCGATGGCTACCTTAATATACTGTATTAATAATGTAAGTATTAACTATTAACGCAGTAGGTACCTAAGTAATAAGTGCTCAACATTAAACAATTTAAGTATAGTGAAATTATATCGGCTTGGTATACGTATTATCACAGAACAATAGTATAGATACAACTATACAATTATACGATGGGTATAGGTGGGTAGAATAATGTAAATTATTGGTTAGGCACTAAATTGTATAGGTACCAGGGTTGGTGGGTGGGTAACTAAATTCAAATTTTGATACACCTTTTTTTTGTTTGATAGCCGCCACTGTTGACAAGGATACTCAATGTCAATGATACATCATAAGAAGATTTATATATATTCAAGCGTGTTGTAAACTGAATATTCTGTTTGAATTGTAATGTTTAATGATCAAATGTTATCTTAGGTATTTTAGATTCAGAAAATTCTGCTGTTTATATCTCAAATGAAGACAAAGGTAAATTTTCTCAAGTTTATTTTAAAAAGGAATTGATCTCATATAAATGATTTCTTTTGCTTCATTATTTTATTTTATAATGTTAACGAAAATATTTGCTGGGATCAAATAACTATTTCATTTGGAAAATGTATTATGTTTTGTTGCTCATGGATAAATGGATTTTAATCCGTCCAGGGATATTTTTTCTTTATATGATAATTGAGCTTAAACTATAAACTAAGTTTATAGCATTGTAAGAATATGACGTAACTATTTGTTTTGTCACATTTTTTTTTATACGATGTGTTTTGGTGAACATGTTTAATTATTATTATATTTATCGAGCATACTAATTTTTTAATTTTTTTTTATAGGTCTTTTGCAAGAGTATTCAACATTCCTAGGAATATTAGCCGAATATTATGGCACGTGAAGTACCAACAATTAATCATTTTTCTTAAATCAGTATCAATAATTAATAAAATTGTTTAATGACAACCTAAATTTATTATTTATTAATTAACCCAGTAAAGAATATATAGCAATTCTTCTTATAATTTAGATCAATGAAATTCCAAATCGTATAAAAAAAAATAACAAATACTTCTAATATTTATTATGATTAAGGTAGATTGCTCTTTGACTGAAGTTCCTGATTGTGCTCCGAGGTTAGGTAACCGCTAAGAAGTTATGACCTCGTAATTTACCTAGTATGTTTTGTAACTATTATTGTACGAGTACTTATAACAGATATCATAAGTAATCCTTTTCATGCTTTCTTAGAATAAAAACGTTCAAGTCGACGTTTTTCCCGAGAGCATTTTCAGGTTTGCTGTCAAAAATATCTTATCGTTATCACACGATTATTAGAATAATTATTATTCTAAGTTTACATAAAAAAATAATTCGGTTTTCTTTTATAACATAAGGAACTATATGATCGTCTTCTATTAGGATTCAGCCAACATTAGAAAATCTTTTTAGTAGATCACTTTAAAAAATACAGTGGGTATCATAAGATATTTTTTCTTCAAATGTATGAATAACTAAGCGTTATATTAACCGTTTTTCTGCTATTACAATAATTATGAAAAACCCAATGATAAATTAAGCAATATTTTGAAGGATTTTTATTGATTGTGCGTTGCTTATTAAAATGTTCCAAAGATAAGTTACTAGCACGTACTTCAAAATTGTATCATATTTAAATATTTTTCAGATTTGCGCATAAAAATTGGTTGCGGTCTTGCATATTGTAATTGCACAAGTAATACAACATATTATTATTATAACACTGTATAATTTATTACAAAATAATGATTTACATATATTTTTAATCATTTTTCTAACAATTGATTTACTCTTGGTTGAAATAAGTACTTTGATATTTTTTTTATAATTAATAGCTATAATATTTTCATTGACATCAATATACTAAAAGATTTATATTTTGATCCTCATTGGCTGTAATTATTATGCTTCATAAATAAGACAAGAGAAGTGATTTAAATTTAAATTTATTGTACATAATCATATTATTATTTATAATGTTGACTATTTTTACAGTACAACTTTTGAGGATTGGATTTAATGGTGAGCTATAAGAGTTATTTATTATTTAAAACTGAGGGAGAAAGGAGATATATATTTTTGCAAGGTCAACATGGTAGCGTGGAAGAATAACAAATTAATTCGTTCACGAGAAAGAGGAAGTAGAATTTAATTATTCGGTGTGGGAGCTCTGCTGGTCGATTCGGAATAACGCATGGCCAGCAGAGATCATATATAATAGGATCAAGCACTTAAAAATAAACCATAAGGCGTCCTAACACAACACTGAACTTAAATGTTGATGGAAAATTGGCACGAAGCCTATAAGTTGAAATAATTCACAGATACCAAAAATAATAATAATAACAATAATAATAATTCACAGATATCAAAAAGTGGTCAAAAATATAGATGCTACAGCTTACTGTCGTTGGTGGTTGGTTAACTTAATGATCTGGACAGCCCCTCATACACCACACCTTATGCTAGCGTACTAACGTTTAATACTAATGTATCTCAAGAGGATGACTTAAACGTCTTAAACGATGTGTCAAAAATCAGATATCGACCCGAAATCTAATCCTTTTTGACGGAAAATAAACAACGTTTAGTTGCATAGACATGGAAGACAGATTGATTCACACCTGACACAAATACAAGGTAGAAATAAAACTTATAACTAGGGACCGGATTTATATGCACAAAAAATCCTCAAAATATGCTTCTAAAAATGCTGCAATATGCTACAAAATATGCATTTATTTTTAAATATGCACTTAAAATTGATTTGAAAACGTTTTATTTAAAATTATTTAAAAATAAGTATTAACTAATTAAGTATTAAAAAAGGTATAAAAAGGTTTTAAATATATAAAAAAGTATTTTGTCGTCTTCACTAAGTTCGCCATTTAACAATCTTTATCTTCAATCTATAAAATATTAGCGAAAACGTTTTATTTAAAATTATTTAAAAATAAGTATTAACTAATTAAGTATTAAAAAAGGTATAAAAAGGTTTTAAATATATAAAAAAGTATTTTGTCGTCTTCACTAAGTTCGCCATTTAACAATCTTTATCTTCAATCTATAAAATATTAGCCCACATTAATAAAAAGTGAAAACAAAAATTGAATTCATATTTTACCTTATTGCACTGGATTATCAGAAGTTGCTTAATGTGTTAGGTTAGGAAAACCACGAAAAATAAATATAATATGTGCTATAGATAGTACCTAATATGTGCTATAAAACTACAAATATGCATTAAATATGCATTTAATAGGTAAAAACGTTGAAATATGCAAAATATGCAAAATACAATTAGCGTTATTTTAATAAGAATGATCTAAATCGGGCACAATTCTCATCAGATTTCACAAAGCTTATTCCAATACATATATGCATTTGCATATAAATCCGATCCTTACTTATAACTAATTCACGGGATAGTAACGGATTGTCATATTTCAGAGATATTTATTGGAATAATAATTGATAATGAACAATAACAAAAAAAGAAACAAGACTATAGCCGCAATTGCCAATAATAATAATATAAAAGTTAAAAATTATAATAATTCATTGCTGTAACGCCGAAAGTAAAAAAAGAATAGTTAAGGAAGAAACAAGAACGTGTTATTTCAACTGCGAACGACAGAAGACGGTTAGACGGTGCGATACTTGGATACAGCAATATTCATATCTGACGTACAAAATAATTTAAAAATAAAAACTATAATTCAATAATACACTAGACTTACATGTTCACGTTTTCGTCAAAATTCACAAAAACGATAAATATTTTTTCAACAATTTATGGGGAATGTGGACGTATAGGATTGTCGCGGTCGTCAAAACGTCTTCATTGCCATCAGTTAGATACTTCTGCGATTATTCTTCTACTAACAATAGATTATATTTAAAATTAATTATATGATGTAAAATGTATTAAATGTATAAATTGAATATCTTATGTTCATTATTTCGTTTCAGGCAATTATATTGATGCTTATTTTATGGAAGGTATGACCAAAGATATTTATCATGAAATTAGTAAACGGTAGAACGGGAATGATTTACCAAAAGTGTACTATTGTTTTCGAAAACAGGTTCTGTTTATAATTTTTATAATAAAAAAAAATAAAAAATCTCACTATTTAAAAAAAATCCATATAAACAAGATTAAGGCTTGAATATAAAAAAATCAACTAACATTTTTCTATTGACATTTTATAAAAAAACCCTAAAATTTCAAATAGATATTAATAGCATAAGAAAATCCAAAATCGTTTAAGCTTTACAACATATTTAAAAAATAGCCATCTTAATATTTGGTGAAAATTTGAAATCCCTACATTCAATTCTCTTGAATGTAGGGATTGAATGAAAAACATAAAAATTAAATGTTGTCGAAAATTGGCATTTCGTTAATTTTGTACCTTTTTTTCAATTTTTCATCAGTTTTAAAACTGTTAAACTGTAAAATATAAAATTATGATATTTCTATGAAATTCTGATATCAATACATTTGGTATAGATTCACTACGAAAACTGTTTATAGCATAAGAAAACAAATTCTTGTACCATATACAAGTTGATAATGCGTAATGATGAAAATAAATAATAATAGATGGTATAGAGTTCGATTCTTGATCACGATTGAAGTTTTTTGTACTTTTTACCTCTGTTTCATTCAGAATAAAAAAACACACATCATGGTAAAACCAGTACATTTCTCGTTTCACAAAGAATCTAGAAATACCGATACACTAAAGGTCAATCGGAAAGGAAATTAGTTCGTGACAACATGGACATTCATTAACGTTAATAGTTTAAAATAAGAATACGTAAACATGCTAGGCTTTAAATAATGTTGGGTAGTTATTCATTAAATTATAGTTTTAATTGTATAATGTTAGTAATTATTAATATATTTTTTTTTTTAGTATTATAGACCATTTAGGTCCTTTACTGCCAATATCAAATTATTCCACTCTTCTCTATTATATGCATGCATTAGGTCTCCATGCCGATCTGGTCTTAATTCTTGGATATCTCTTCTGACTGCATCCAGCCAGCGCTGCTTCGGTCTGCCACGAGGTCTTTTCCTGTTCAAGTTGTTTATGAGTACCTTCTTGGCAATACTGTTATCCGCTCTCCAAACGTGACCAACCCACTCCAGTATTGTGCCTTTTATAAATTGTACTATATTTCCCTTTCCATATAATTGTTGTATTTGATCGTTTGACCTTCTCTCCCACACTTGGGTATCAGGGTTATAAACGGGACCATAGATTTTTCTTAACACCTTCCTTTCAAATTTATTAAGTTTGTTCTCATCTCCTGCTGTTGTGGCCCAAGTACAGCATGCATAGGTCACAACTGGTCTGAGGTACGTAGTATATAGTTTCACTTTATTTTTCCTAGATAATTATTTTGACCTAAATAGATGTGACATAGCAAAATAACATCCATTTCCAGCTTTTAAACGGAGTTTTATTTCATTGTGCATACAGTTTCTGTTATTTATGTTGACTCCGAGATATTTGAAGTCATGTACTTGTTGAAATGATACCCCATCGATTTCCAAGTCTGAATCATCTTCATTATCTCGTGCTTCTCTAGTCATGAACATATATTTGGTCTTCTCCTGGTTTATAGTCAACCCTATATGTTTGCATACGTCTTTCATTCGATCTGATTTATTAATATAAGTTATATTATTAGTAGTTATTAGTTAAGAACTATGCATTGGTCATGACTGTTCCATACAAAGTCGAGTAATTTACCTGGAGTATTAAAACTGTTTTTTTTTCGTTTACATTCAATAGGTGTCGAGTTTTCTGGTGAGTCTCATCATGCAACTTAAAAATTTATGATTTAGTTCTACAAAAAATTCTTTCATAGAATAAATAATTTTAAACTAAGTGTGAAATAACAATTGTTTTACAAATTATAATCGGAGGTTGTAAACTTCAATAGTACCCCGGAATGAAACGCTCCACAAATTGACGACGATACGCGTTACAAATAAGCAGACTTACATGCAATGGCGTGATCGTGATTGTATCTGCGGATCTCTAAATAATCTATTAATCAGTTTCTTACGATTTTGAGACGGGAAACTATATTACGACAAAACTTTTCTGTGTAAATTCTGTGTGAAAATAAATAGAAGAAACTCATTTTCTTCTGTGTGAAAAGGAGAATATTACCTCTGATGTACCTTTTATTATTTCGATAACCTATTTCAATAATTTTTTATATCTTAACAAAAAAAATATCATATAGTCAACTCTTTTTTGTAGCAATTATTACAATTGTTACAAAAATATAAAAGTTCTATATCATATTTAATTATAATATATTTTTTGCTCTTAAATAAAAAAGAACCCTCTACTTTGAATTAAAACTAAATTTACAAAAAAATACGATACCTGCTTTTTTAGTCCTCACCCTAAATACTTATTTTGAACATAAATATAGTATCATAATCTTATACTTGTACAATATAATGTTTTATATGTTTGTAAATTATAAATTGTTAAATTGGTTTTTCTAATGGTTATTGTATTAATTATTTCAGACTCTGGTATGTTATAGTTTCGTTTCATTTATTTTATAATTTTATGAATTCTAAATACTTATTTTGAACATAAATATAGTATCATAATGTTATACTTGTACAATATAATGTTTTATATGTTTGTAAATTATAAATTGTTATATTGGTTTTTCTAATGGTTTTTGTATTACTTATTTCAGATTTTGGTATGTTATAGTTTCGTTTCAATTATATTATAACATTATTTCCTTAGTTCCCGTTTTTTTTTTACATTTTTGTTAAAATTGTTCAGTTGCAAATATATATTGTTGGAAAATTCTAATTACTTTAACAAATTTTGCTTGCAGATCTAGCACAAGATTACGTTATTTCTTTGAGAGACGAAGAAAACCCAAGTAGGTGTTATGTATAAAAATATTCATTTTTAATACAATAAATAAGAAATTTATATAAAATAATAAACACTCGGCAGTTTTTAAACTTTCTTTAAATCATGATGTAATCTAAATAAGTTGATCAAGCAATTTAGCGTTTCCTATACACTATTGGTTCGCAATATTTGAAACTAATTAAAAAATAAAATATTCGAAGGGTTTTTTTTCATTATAGTTTATCAAAAACAAAAATAAAATAATGACCTATTTATACCATCGTTGTATTTAATTTATTTTCTGTACTTAAACGGAACAAACTGTTTTGATTTTATTTGTATTTCATCCGTACTTTTTTTACAGTTCCGATGGAAGATTTCTGTTACAAAAGACACGTGACCACTAAATTGATTAAATAACGTCATAAAATGTTTTTCTTATGTTTTGTTTAAATAAAATATATCTAGCATATACAAGTGTTTATTTGTTGAAATCCATAATTCAATTTTGCTTATTCCATCATATAAGAAATATAGTAAAAAACTTATTCAAAGAAATGTATTACATATAATATAAGATACCTCTCCAAAAAGCAATTTTTATGCTTGGAGTATGTGAGTTGTTAAAAAATAAGTTACAATTTAGACGTATACTAATTACTATAAAATGTATCTGAATAATACATTTTAAACGTATATCAACTATGTACCTATATTTAATTTAAACAAGGTCAAAATTATTAAAAATAATGGAATGAATATATCTTACAATGACATTTTTCATTTGAAATTGCATACATCAATATTTAGTTTCTTAAATAAATCAATACCTACGTTTAAAGTATTCCTTTTTTCAAACTGTTTATTGACTTGATTTCGATTTCTTAGAATTTGAATTCAAGTAGAGTACTCATGCCACGATCTAAAAACAGATAAATTAGTTTTTAAAATATATAAAATAACAGGTTTATAGTAAAGTGATTTTCAATTATAAATAAATTAAAATTATTATAAAATTCTTCTATTGAATAATAACTTTTAAAAAAAATTAACTTTTTGATTCAATTTTAAGTATGTACTTAGTATTATATATTTCACACTATAAATATCGTACTTATACATTATTTTAATAAAAAGTGATGACCCAATAATTATTAGATTTGGTGTTATGTTAAAAGTATAATTTGAATAACATCAAAGTGTTGTGTTTATTTGTAAAAGAAAATAATTTAAAAATCATATTCATCGTGTTCCCCTTAAATTGTTCATAAGTGTTTTTTTTTTGGAAACAAGTTGATGTTAATAATAGCTGCGATAAATTATTGCTCTTGGAAGTATTACGATTTGAAATTGAAACACGAGAATCACTAAATATGAAATTAATCATATTAAATGACGGAATAAAAGAAATTGGTTTGAGGATGACATGGCTGAATGTATAAGAGGTCAATGCTTTCTGTTCTAACACATGGTTGCTGCATGTACGAGTCTATTCCGGGAGTATGAAAATGTCGATTAACCAAATTTCATGTTCTAGATACTAGAATCTAGAAAATTCGAGTGAAGTAGTCGCGTTTTTTCGAAGTTATACTTTCTTTATACATTCGATCAGTAATATTCGACGATGTGAATTGTCAATAATTATGTGGGAACGGAATGAGGCAAATGTAAGCGTCAACCGGAAATTTTCCGTTGCCAATGTCTATTAATTCATTGGAAAATACTTCTGTCAATTTGTAATTTTGTAAAACGACTCGCTTATTCGTTGATAACGTACGTCCACAAATTCAATGATTTCCAGATAGCGTTAATGTCATCGGCAGCTGTAGATTATGGATATACTGGTAGCGATAGGTGAAAATGGCCGGCAGAATATCTCCAAGGAGCTCATAATTATTTCGCAAATCTATTAACGGTTCCACCGAATGCCTTGTATTGTCGCCCTCGTTCAAATTCTCATAAAATATATAGAAAAATATAATGTTTGCAACTGACTCCTGTGTAAAATATAAATAAATTTATTGTTTCTGTCGAAACGTAACATTTTATTTTGTTCTATTATATTTCACGTGGTGGTTTTCTTTAGAAATTTACATCGCCTTCCATTTTTTTTATCCGTGTTTCCAAGGTAACCCACGAATCAACAGATAAATTTCATATTTTTTTCCAAAATCACTTATATTTTTTTTGTTTTTTGCCCATTTCAACCCTTTAAAATCAAAATTTTTCAAAATCCTTTCTTAATGAGCCATCATATTTTTCTTCGATTTTGGTAATTTTTCTGTAAAATATTAATGTGATAACCGACTTCGCCTCTAGTATACATCAACGGATATTGCAGTGCATCATAAGATCTATTCAATTCGGAAACTCGACTCAAGTGTCCACCCCGACCGTGCAGATCTATATCTCTGGGACCTTTATCTTCATTAACTAATAAAATAGCTACTTCATCGATGGTAGGTGCATTATATTGACCTCTATGTTCATCTTGAGAAACTCTATCAGCATGAATAATTAACTTAAAGTTTTGCAACTCATCAAAAGACCTCGATTCTAGATTAGATCCGAAGCTCTGTATGAGGTGATTATTTTCATGCAAAACTGTTTGCAATGATTCAATGAGACCTCTTTTTAAAGTTGGAATTATATTTGTTTGAATATATATTTTATCCAACTCTGACAAAAAATATATTAGTAAAAATTTAGCATTATTTCCAATTTCGGGTAATAAACTACCTATTAAATGATGCACTTGACCCTGAATTTTAAAAGAGGGCATGAAGTTCCCTTCACTTATTTCGTTTGCTCCAAACGATGTCATTTGAAACAGAGTATTATACCGTCTAGAATTATCAGAGAAATGTCTTGATAGAGGGTGAGGATTATCAATTAAACTTTTAATTAGGTCTGGAAGATCCTCAAATTGGTGTAAAACAACTTTACCGTCAGCGCAGCAAAGTCCACGGGTTTCATCTTTCCATTTTTTTGCATGGCACTTAGGACATAATATAGTCATTGGTCCTATTTGAAGCGCTTTAATATTTAAATAATCAATATCGGATTGATAATTAAACGCTGATTTCATACTTAAAGCATTGCGTTGCTCCTGTGCAAGTGTTTGAGAACGTTCTGGTGTGTTATCTTGGTAACATTGAGAGGTATGACCATTTATCCAGCTTCCGTCGCCAGCTATTTATCAACCACGACGATTCCCCCAAACTCCCGGGATCACTCCCTTTACAGCATAACCACACGGAAATCCGAGTATTCTTTACATACGGTAGAATTACATGCTTCCTATGTAAATCTGCTGGTCACACAACCAGCACATGCAAGATAACCGACACCAACCCTCATAACAATATTGTGCTCGAGCAACACGACCCGCCGGTCGAACATCCCAGACTCACTATCAAACTTCTAGTATCCTTAGAAAAGGATAATAACCTCCACACACTAAATAATCTCAACCAAACGTCCGACAAACATCAAGTAATGGAAGGGATCACAGAGGACCATTACACAAATGAAAACTTCCAACCCACATTATCAAGCCCAACTAACACAACTGATAATCCTCAGACACCTTTAAACGAACCTTCAAAAAGACCGCACTCTGACACCTCCTCCATAACAACCACGTCAACACCTCCACCGATCACTACCGCATCTTATGAGAACAATACAGATATAAGTAAGTGTAGAAGTGTATCATAAAGAAAACCAAAATTGACAGATCTAGATCGAATTCCTTAGCTAGTACCCATAACAAAATATCCATAGGCCTCAAACCGGCGGAAGACGTCTTTTCTGATAACCAACACATATCATTACCAATTTCAAATATTTATTGGAAAATTTAACCAACAAAAGCATGAACATCCACGGTATTTGCAAGGATATCAACTCCAACATCACGTCTCTAATGAACATTATAGACCTGATACGACCTAAAATCACAGATCGCAACACCAAATCCCTAATCACTAGACTATCAAACTTTCTATTCCAAGCTTCACCGCCAACTCTAGACAACTAATCAATATACACATTCAACATAACAAAACATCAGTATTCTAATATATATCTCACAATTAAATATCTAATATCAATAATAATAACATAATTAATGACCAACAACATCATTCAATGGAACATCAATGGATTCTTCAACAAATATGAAGAACTCCAACTTATAATAAATGACCACAACCCTACGAGTATAATAAAATACCTACAAAAAACCAATTTTAATAACTATCAACAGTTACAATTATATTTCCCTCCACTATCAAATATATTTGTAAATAATAAATTCTTTAATCTACATGAGCTTAAATATTATACAATGGAACATAAAAGGATTAGTTAAAAAACTAAGCAACATAGCAACATCCAAATACTAAACCACACAATAATCCTATACTTCTCTGTCTTCAAGAAACCAACCTCAAAGATACATATATCCTATCAGTGAAAAACTACTAACTCTACTACTCCAACAAGATGTTCAAAAAAACTTTTGACAATATACAAGTTTTAGATCTAGTCTCCCTAGACATAACCAAATCCTACGATACAACCTGGAGACCAGGCAAACTGAAAAAACTACAGAACATCCTATGCAACGGCAACATGTTCAACTTCATAAAGGACTTCCTATCGAATAGGTCATTCCAAGTAAAAATCAATAACTATCTTCCATCTTCAATCAACAAAACGGTGTTCCCCAAGGCTCTACTATCTCAGTTATACTATTTCTCATCGCCATAAACGACATATGTGAGAATATTAAATTTCCCGTTCAATCCACTCTCTTCGCAGATGATTTAAATATTCTCTGTAGAGGAAAAAACCTATTTTCCATCCAACCAGCATTACAGAATACAATCAACTCATTAACCCAATGGTCCTCTAAAACTGGTTTCACCTTCTCTGCTCAAAAATCTCGCTGCACCCTCTTCACCAGGTCCAGAAAACACAACAAACTAGACTTAAGTTTAAACAACACCCTTATACCGCGTTCTAAAACTATAAAGATCCTAGGGATTACCTTCAACAACAAGAACATTTGGCAGGCTCACTTAAAAGAAATCAAAAAAGCAACTCTAATAAAACTAAACATCATCAAGCTACTATCACATACCTCGTGGGGAACAAATGTAACTTATCTAAAACAAATATATAAATCCCTCATTCTGTCCAAATTGGAATACGGTGCCTTCCTCCTCACTGACGTTAAACAGTCTTCTCTCAAAATGATAGAGACTATCCACAACTCAGGTCTGAGATTTGCCACAGGCGCATTTCGTTCCAGTCCAATCACAAGCATATTGGCTATTCCAAACACCCTTCCTCTCGACCTGAAAATACTGCCAACGCTACACTCCAAATAGCTAGAAGAGCACAAAACAACAACATCCCAAATTTTGAAAACATAATAAAACTCAACAATTTCAAATTCAACTGCTCAGAAATACTCAAACACGAGCATCCTATCTTTCCTCCATAGGCAATGGAACTATACTCCAACATCGATCTCTCGCAACATATCAAACGCGAAACCATGGACTATAGATTCAGAAATCTTGCCCATTCAATATTGGATGACTACCTGGATCACACAACATTTTATAATGATGGATCTAAAACTGAAGTAGAAGTAGGGACATCGGTATACTACAATAATGTAATAAAAATGATCAAATTCCCTGATTTCTGCTCTATCTACACAGCCGAAGTCTTGCGATATCGCATGCATTTGAGATAGTTAAACAACAAAAGATAGACCAAGCACTTATACTAAGTGACTCTTTTAGTGCTCTAAACAGCATCCGAAATATAAAACAACCCAACACCATATCCAGAATAATTCAAATCAGATCTCTCAACTAAATAGTAATAATCAAATCGTAACGCTGATGTGGATCCCCAGCCATGTTCGAATACCAGGCAACGAGACGGCAGACATCTATACCAAAAGAGCCATAACTTCTCCCGAAGCCATCTCTGTTCAAACATGTTATCTCAGTCACATCAAGGGAGCCATACAATCCCAGATACTGCAAAAGTAGCAACACCGTTGGGCTTCTTCACATACAAAACTTAATGAGATTAAACTCTCCACTAACCCATCGCCAACTAACCTGACCAAAAGACGTCAAGAAGTTGTGATTAATAGATTAAGAATTGGACATACATGGATTACCCAACGTCACCTCATGAGACGAGAAGAACCAGTCCCATGTAATACCTGTGGGGATGATCTAACCGTAAAACACATTCTCCTATACTGTCAAAACTACGCAGACACCAGAACAGCCTTAAGTATACCTGATCATCTATACGAAGCACTTGGACCCGATCATGAAAACACCACCAAAATAATATAGTTCCTTAAAATAACTAATTTGTATAACCTCATCTGATATTGTTTTTTTTTTCTTCTCTTTTTATCTTATTACCTATGCTGTACTCAAACCTTTAAAGTCATACCTATGTAAATAATACACACTGTACATAATATTCACAATGTTCCCTAGCTCCTTATATAATGTTTATATTGTATATGCCAATAACATTAGTTGTTACTTGTTACTGCTTGAATAAAATAAAAAAAAAAAAAAAATAGATAAAACACTATGTGCGGAAAAACGAGTATAATATGAATATTGGGTACCTATATATGTTGTCGGTGTACGTGCGATAAACTTATCGGAACGCCGATATCAAACACAATACAAAAAAAAAGGTCAGGTTGCAGGTACCTGTAAACCCACGGCCCGCCGTGCCACACAATATGTGCACAATTGTTTTTAATTTTTTATGAACTTTTTTTACTGACAAAAGTGGTACTAAAACCTTCAGCAGAGTGTCGGGTTTCAGCCAAAAAAAAATTTCAACCAAATCGTTTCAGTAGTTTTCACGATTAGCGCGGTCGTAGAAAACCCCTTACAATTTTATATAATAGTATAGATGAATTTACGGTTTTAAAAAAAAATGTAATACTTATTTGATTGTTTGTTATTTGGTAAACTTTTACAACACAAAAGTTAACATATTTTCATCGGGAAAATCTTATGTTGCCCTGGGTGAGCTTACCATCGGGATAGTTCACTAATTATAAAATTGGGGAGAGTTTACTACTTTTAGAAAACAGGAGACTTTACTATACAATCGGGTAGGGCTTGCCAATGCTCCTATATTATCTAATGAAAACAATTTCATGACAACAAAAACATAATTTCCAAAAAGAAATACTTAAAAATTACAATGTCGTACGAGCATTATTTTTATTAAGGACCGAAAGAGCAAAATTGGTCGTAGTGTCATTGAAAACAGATTATTTGTACAATATTGACTTTCTATCTTTAAGATGTTTGAAATCATAGCTACAAAAACTGAAGTCTTTACATTTATTTATTCGATGAAAGCCAATAATATTTACTCATTAATTTTAAAAATTGAAATAATTACTTTCGCGAAACATAATATAACACGAACATTTCATGTAAGAGTTGACCCCCTTCCACCCACTCAGACACATCGTTGTGTATGTGTGTAAAATATAATTACTTTTGTAGGTTTATAAGGATATATAAAATATTGTTTAAATAATAAAATATAATATATTTATGTCTCAGTCCTATGTACTTTCAGCCTATATACTATACTCGTATAATAATGTCAGCTCATCGACCATTTCCCATAACCGTATAAAGTATAGCAACTTAAAAGTGATTATCATTTATTAATAAAATATTAAATTAAATATTCGCTTTTGGGATGGGTTTTTTATACCCTTAAACATGAAGGGTTCATAATTTATATATTAGAATTATAATATTTAGACAATCGATAACCATTTATCGGTTAGATCATTGGTTGTATAGATATAAGAATAAAGTAAGTGTAATCAATAGTTGGAAGAGAGTATAGAATATGAGATTTTGTTATGCTATAAATATTTAAAAATTCTTATACGCCTCCTAAATAAGATACTACGTTAACAGATTATCTCCTATTTTCTTAATAAATAATCTTTTCGAAATATCTTCTTGACACATTTGAGGATTTTGAATTTTTTTTAAAATAATCTGAGAAAAAGGAAAATATATCAAGAATAAGAAAAACAAAAAAAAAACAGACTTCAAAAAATTTAAACTAACAAATATTTACTATGAGCATTATTTAATCAGATTAGGTAAATTTATGTGCTTTCAATACAAGTGCTTTTTACACCTTTTGTCAGTTAGTTATTTAACAATTTTTACGTTGAATTATCCAGAAACGAGTAAAATGGTATATTATTCGTTCTTCTGTAACTAGTATAACACGTTTATTACATATATTCAAAATAATTTTACATATTTTCAATACACCAACATGTATTTTTCTAACAAAATTTTTTCAGTTATGATCATTTTGGTCATATCTTTTGTTTTTCAGGCAGCCAGTGAAGGTAACTATAACAAATTGTTATACAATAAATATTTTTTGTCATCAATCTAACTTCAGCTACTATATATTATGTATTCAAATTTCTTATTGAAACAACACTCAAAGCACTTTTAGTTTTCTGTTTTAAAGTGTTCTGTACTAATAAATTAAAAGTTAAATTTATTTTGACTACAAATGTGTTGCAAATTTTAATTTTAGTGATTTTAGTCGAGTCTTGTCAAAATTTAAAGTTACATGAAGTATAATTTGACCTTTAAATAATCTTACTTTGACAAAAAAAATTGTATTGAAAACTATGAATTGTCCATTAAATGATATTTAATGCTACGATTATAATGTATACAATAACAAACAAATTACTAATATCGTGTAATCGATAAATTCATTGAAGTCTGTCATCGTAAAAGGGATGACAAGTAGGAACAATGCATGAGGGACATTGTCTTACAATTTCAAAATGTGAACAATCACAAGAAAATACATATATGTGACTATTATATAATATTCGCTTAACTCAGAATCTGGAAGAATACTTTCATTAAACATTTCTTTTCAATCTATTATTCCATTATTTATTATTACCTGATCCACAAGTTTTAACTGACTTCATATTAATTTTTGTATATTTAATATTAATTTTGTTTTTGTTCCAGGCGGAATAACTCAGGATCAGTGTGACAGTAATATATTTTGATGTAGTAAATTAATAATATTAGTGTAACTCGCTTTTTAGCAAAATAATGCTTTGTTAATTTTTAAGGTCTTTAAAAATATTATTTTTTTTATTCCTATATATACTTATGCTATAGCCATTGGTATTTCAACACACTAGAGCAGGGTTGTTCAACCTTTTTATATCCATGCCCCCCTGCATATTTATTTATATCTATGAGGCATCCCGTTGCCAACATATATACATATATACTCGTATAAATGAAACAATCAATATTCAACTATTTATTATTTGTTTCAATAAATAAAATCAAAATATAAATATACGAAACATATTAAAAATTTAAATTCACATAATAGTTATTATTATAAATTTAAGATGATAGATATTTTGTTGAAATACGGCATATGCTAGAATCATAGACATAATTAATTCCACGTTGAGTTATATAGTTGAGATAAAATTAATACGACTTGTTTTGATAATTCTGGAAATCCTGATTTGATGGAATATCAAAATATATCACATGCATTTTATTGTATTAATTAATCTTATACGGATATTTTCTATTTGATGACAGACCAATAAGTGATTCCCTTATATTTGAATTATCTATATTTATATCACGATGGTAAAAAATAATACTATGAATTATAAATTAAATTTTACACAGTATATTTTAAATCATTCAACAATAATTGGCGACCCACCAGGTTGTGTTCCACTTTAATAAAGGACCGTAATATTATAATAGTTAAAATGAATATATTATTCTATTAATCTCCAACTATTAATTTTGTGAGCATATTAAATGATGCTTGTTCGAAATATAATACTTTATATTAAACGTACAATACCTTCTTAACAGATATACTTAAATCAGAAAGTTGTACGGGTAAATATTATTTGTAATGACAGATTATAAATATAGTATTCTGGAAATTATTTAAACTTTCTGCTTCATTAATAAGTTTCTATTTAGTTTTTGTACTAAACATACGAGTATAACTTACACATTCATTTTTTTTTTTATATATATTTTTATTTTATATAATCAATCGATACAATAAGCAAAATAAGTTAAATTGTGTTAAATAAATAAATAATAAATTATGATGATAGCATTATAACACATGACGAGGTTGATTAAAGCAGCCATCCATTAGTGACTCTTGACTCGTTGATTTATTTTTATTTTTTAGTTTATTAATTATTAACATACGAGTATTAATCTAAATAAATATAGTTTTAAAAATGTGTATATTGATGACTTAATTTATTACAAAGTTAATGGTGACATTTAAAAAATACTAAAATATGTCGTATAACATAAATACTAGGCAAATGCATTGATGATATATCACAACTCGCAAGTAAGTGGACTTTCTTTAATTTAAATCTATGTGTATTATTGTGTAAAATATTTTAAAAATGAAACATTGACTATTATATTTGGATTGAGTTCTTGTGAAATGAGACAGGTAATATACAGCTAGTTTTGACGTATGACTTCGATTGCATTTAATATTAACATGATATAACTACTGTTGAGAGATTATTGTTTGTTCGACGTAAATTTGATTATTATTTGGTTTGAGTAAAGTTGAGTTGTAAAGTTAAGTGTTAGAAAGTTTTGGAAATATTATCTAGTTTTAAAAAATAGGCAATTACTCTTGATTTCTGTAGTTTTTTTAATTACACAAGTTAATTTCTAGAATATTTTCAGTATATATTATGAAGTCAAACCGTTATTCTTATTGAAATTTTTTGTGTTTCAAAATGTTATTTTTATAAATTTTTTCAATCATTTGCTTATTTAAGCTCAGGTAATTGTGATAGGGAGTACAAAAAAAAACATAAATGTAGTCGGGTACCCCCAACACTATTTATAACGAATTTATATGTAGATATTACAGTGTCATCAAAAATCAATATAACCATTTGTTTCTTCTGAAATTTGAGTGACTATTGCAGATAAACATTTGCAAACAATTAATCTTATTCTGAAATGCAAGTTGCGAAATCACTTAACCATCATTTTTTATAATGTGTCCGTTTCTTTAATTTAATAGAGTTTCGAAAATTATGGTACATTGACCCACCACCCAAATGAACGTGCCCATTATTGGTCATCTTTAAAGTCTTGACATAAGGCTAAAAAACAATGATTGGCGAAAGCATTGAATTCATCATTTTTCTAATCTCTTAGATAGTCACGTATCCAGAGTTTTATTGGGGGGGGGGGGGCAGCTCTCTTAACCAACCTCATAATATGCCCCTGCTTCTGGCTTCACTGGCAATAATTACCAAAAATCACCAGCGAAGAATAAAACAACATCGAGCGTCAATAATAAAAATGTGTTAGTCTGTCGAAAAACACAATTGAAACATAAAATTCTTATTTTTTTTATAGGCGAATAGCATTTTTACCGCACAAATTATCAATAAGTACCAATAAAATTAATATTATTTCATCTGTAAGCCATATTTCATTTCTCCACATTTTTCGACATCGAATTATAGAATTTATAAAGGACTATAATAACGAGCTTAAAATCCAGCAATGTGAAGCATTTCAGGGTCAACTATATATTGTATAATATAAACTTTATTTATAATTACTGTACATTTAATTGACTATGATGATCTTCGTTATGGGTCGAATCTGGAGTTTATATCCAAAACCTGCACCCAGGGGCGGAGTGGACCATCGGGATACCGGGGAAAATCCCGGTGGCCTGGAACCTAATGGCCCGTTAGCCTAGAGCAGTGGTTCCCAATTTGAGTGAAGCCACGGAACCCCTAGCTATAACTTAAATTAGTCCGCGGACCCCTTTTTTGTAAGTACTTACTTATCAATTTTATTTAATTATGAAAATGAAAAATAATTGTGTACGATTTATTTTAAATATGATTTAATTTTTAATTTTATAAACATTTTCGTAATATAATAAAAACAAAAATAAAATACAATGTCTAAAAAAGGACACACTGCACTAATCGCTGACCAGAAATGACTGAGACTATTTACTATATAACCAGGGCTCGGAACTTTATGCATTTGCATCTTTCTCAGGAAGCTGCATATTTCAAATCTGATTTGATACAAATTCGTTTCATTGACCATACAATTGAAATACAATAATGTATGTTGCATATTTTTGCATATTTTACTAAATTTATATGATTTTGCATATTTAAATATTTTGAGTATATAAATGCATTTTATGTTAAAAACGTATTATAAATCAACAATAAGCAAGTTTTCAATAATTTTATATTTTAAATTAAATGATTTACAAATAAATAGTCTCCGCACACCGGGCCTTTTCCAAGAGCTGTCATTTTTTTTATCGGCGACGCTCATTCGTATGATGGACTAGTGCAGTACCTACATATTTATATTTCAAACGTCCTAACAAGTTTTGTTTTAAATATTTAAATTTTTCTTCCTCATGGAAATATTTAAAAAAAATCAGTAAATGACGAGTACTCGTATAATATGAAATATGAAGATGGCGAAGATACTGAAGATGATGAACATTTAAATTCATATACAATAAAACAATGCAAAAGTTGTCAAAACTGTCCTCTTTGTTGTTACAAGGCCTTAATTAAGTATAGTTTATTTTCGAACACTTATCCAACTTTGACGCTGGCATACCAGTTCTTATTGACATTACCCGTAACACAAGTTGCGTGTGAAAGATCATTCTCAACATTAAAGTATATAAAAAACCGACTAAGAAGGACAATGAGCAATGAACACTTGGAAACGTTCATGATAATGGCCATCGAAAAAAAGGTGTTAATCGAACTTAATAATGACGAAATAATTAACTTCGTTGGAGAAAAGAGTAAATTATTAAACAAATTATTATCATAAGTAAAAATAATATAATTATAATCAATGCTAAATTATTTTGTCTTTTGTAAGTTGATGTCTTAATTTTTATTTTATTAGAACATAAAATACTATTATCAAAAAACCATTTAAAGTTAATATATTGTCTTTTGTAGATTTTAGTTTTAAAGTTTTGTTAATAGTTTCATCAATAAAATGCATAATATTATGCAATATATTTAAATATTTATTATTTATACACATTCACATACAAAATTCAATACCTACGTAGATGAAATAAAATTTCTATTCAATAAATGAAAATGTTGAAGTGGCCTGGATAAAATTTATTTTCCCGGCCTGAATTATCTTATCACTCCGCCCCTGCGGCTGCACCCCTATATTTTCTATATAATTTAAAAAACCACATGATGACTGGATAAGTAGTTACCTTGACAAGGATACTCAATGTCAATGTTATATCATAAGAAGATTTATATATATTCAAGCGTGTTGTAAACTGAATATTCTGTTTGAATTGTAATGTTTAATGATCAAATGTTATCTTAGGTATTTTAGATTCAGACAATTCTGCTGTTTATGTCTCAAATGAAGACAAAGGTAAATTTTCTCAAGTTTATTTTAAAAAGGAATTGACATCATATCAATGATTTCTATCACAATTCAAAATATTTTGGTTTATATAAGTGTGAAAAAACCATTGAACTGGTATCGTTAGACTATAATCGTTTCAAAAAAAAAAAAATGATTATTGATAAAAACGAATTATGTGGTTTTATTAATTGATATCCTATAATATATCTATCAATAATTTATTTTTTATTTCCATGTTCAACAGAACGTATTAAAAGTACGTGATTATTTTAAATTTATATTATACCATTTTCTTTTGCTTCATTATTTTATTTTATAATGTTAACGAAGAAATTTGCTGGGATCATATAACTATTTCATGTGAAAAATGTATTATATTTTGTTGCTCATGGATAAATGGATTTTAATCCGCCCTGGGATATTTTTTTCTTTATATGATAATTGAGCTTAAACTATAAACTAACTTTATGACATTGTATGAATATGACGTAAGTATTTGTTTTGTCACATTTTTTTTAAATTATACGATGTGTTTTGGAGAACATGTTTAATTATTGTCGAGCATACTAATTTTTTAATTTTCTTAGTTTTGCAAGGGTATTCAACATTCCTAGGAATATTAGCCGAATATTATGGCACGTGAAGTACCAACAATTAATCAGTTTTATTAAATCAGTATCAATAATTAATAAAATTGTTTAATGACAACCTAAATTTATTATTTATTAATTAACCCAATAAAGAAAATACAGCAATTCTTCTTATAATTTAGATCAATGAAATTCCAAATCTTAAAAAAAAAAATATCAAATACTTCTAATATTTATTATGATTAAGGTAGATTGCTCTTTGACTGAAGTTCCTGATTGTGCTCCGAGGTTAGGTAACCGCTAAGAAGTTATGACCCCGTAATTTACCTAGTATGTTTTGTAACTATTATTGTACGAGTATACTTGTAACGGATACCGTAAGAAATCCTGTTCATGCTTTCTTAGAATAAAAACGTTCTAGTCGACGTTTTTCCCGAGAGCATTTTCAGGTTTGCTGTCAAAAATATCTTATCGTTATCACACGATTATTAGAATAATTATTATTCTAAGTATACATAAAATATGAATTCGGTTTTCTTTTATAACATAAGGAACTATATGATCGTCTTCTATTAGGATTAAGCCAACTTTAGAAAATCTTTTTAGTAAATCACTTTAAAAATACAGTGGGTATCATAAGATATTTTTTCTTCAAATGTATGAATAACTAAGCGTTATATTAACCGTTTTTCTGCTATTACAATAATTATGAAGAACCCAATGATAAATTAAGCAATATTTTGAAGGATTTTTATTGATTGTGCGTTGCTTATTAAAATGTTCCAAAGATAAGTTACTAGCACGTACTTAAAAATTGTATCATATTTAAATATTTTTCAGATTTGCGCAAAAAAATTGGCTGCGGTCTTGCATATTGTAATTGCACAAGTAATACAACATATTATTATTATAAAACTGTATAATTTATTACAAAATAATAATTTACATATATTTTTAATCATTTTTTTAACAATTGATTTACTCTTGGTTGAAATAAGTACTTTCAAATTTTTTTATATTTAATAACTGTAATATTTCCATTGACATCAATATATTAAAAGATTTATTTTTTGATCCTCATTGGCTGTAATTATTATGCTTCATAAATAAGACAAGAGAAGTGATTTAAATTATAATTGACTTATTGAGCAACCTAAATGATTGTACATAATCATATTATTATTTATAATGTTGACTATTTTTACAGCACAACTTTTGAGGATTGGATGTAATGGTGAGCTATAACAGTTATTTATTATTTAAAACTGAGGGAGAAAGGAGATCTATATTTTTTCAAGGTCAACATGGTAGCGTGGAAGAATAACAAATTAATTCGTTCACGAGAAAGAGGAAGTAGAATTTAATTATTCGGTGTGGGAGCTCTGCTGGTCGATTCGGAATAACGCATGGCCAGCAGAGATCATATATAATAGGAACAAGCACTTAAAATTAAACGATAAGGCGTCCTAACACAATACTGAACTTACATGTAGATGGAAAATTGGCACAAAGACAATTAGTTGAAATAATTCACAGAAACCAAAAAGTGGTCAAAAATATAGATGCTACAGCTTACTGTCGTTGGTGGTTGGTTAACTTAATTATCTGGACAGCCCCTCACACACCACACCTTATGCTAGCGTACTAACGTTTAATACTAACGTATCTCAAGAGGATGACTTAATCGATGTGTCCAAAATCAGATATCGACCCGAAATCTAATCCTTTTTGACGGAAAATAAACAACGTTTAGTTGCATAGACATGGAAGACAGATTGATTCACACCTGACACAAATACAAGGTAGAAATAAAACTTATAACTAGGGACCAGATTTATATGCACAAAAAATCCTCAAAATATGCTTCTAAAAATGCTGCAATATGCTACAAAATATGCATTTATTTTTAAATATGCACTTAAAATTGATTTGAAAACGTTTTATTTAAAATTATTTAAAAATAAGTATTAACTAATTAAGTATTAAAAAAGGTATAAAAAGGTTTTAAATATATAAAAAAGTATTTTGTCGTCTTCACTAAGTTCGCCATTTAACAATCTTTATATTCAATCTATAAAATATTAGCCCACATTAATAAAAAGTGAAAACAAAAATTGAATTCATATTTTACCTTATTGCACTGGATTATCAGAAGTTGCTTAATGTGTTAGGTTAGGAAAACCACGAAAAATGAATATAATATGTGCTATAGATAGTAATATGTGCTATAAAACTACAAATATGCATTAAATATGCATTTAATAGGTAAAAACGTTGAAATATGCAAAATATGCAAAATACAATTAGCGTTATTTTAATAAGAATGATCTAAATCGGGCACAATTCTCATCAGATTTCACAAAGCTTATTCCAATACATATATGCATTTGCATATAAATCCGGTCCTTACTTATAACTAATTCACGGGATAGTAACGGATTGTCATATTTCAGAGATATTTATTGGAATAATAATTGATAATGTACAATAACAATAAAAGAAACAAGACTATAGCCGCAATTTCCAATAATAATATAAAAGTTAAAAATTATAATAATTCATTGCTGTAACGCCGAAAGTCAAAAAAGAATAGTTAAGGAAGAAATAAGAACGTGTTATTTCAACTGCGAACGACAGAAGACTGTTAGACGGTGCGATACTTGGATACAGAAATATTCTTATCTGACGTACAAAATAATTTAAAAATAAAAACTATATTTCAATAATACACTAGAGTTACATGTTCAGGTTTTCGTCAAAATTCACAAAAACGTTAAATATTTTTTCAACAATTTATGAGGAATGTGGACGTATAGGAGTGTCGCGGTCGTCATAACGTCTTCATTGCCATCAGTTAGATACTTCTGCGATTATTCTTCTACTTACAATAGATTATCTTTAAAATTAATTATATGATGTAAAATGTATTAAATGTATATATATTATATATATTATAAATTGAATATCTTATGTTCATTATTTCGTTTCAGGCACTTATGATGATGCTTTTTTAATGGCAGGTATGACCAATAAAGATATTTATCATGAAATAAGTAAACGGTAGAACGGGAATGATTAACCAAAAATGTACCATTGTTTTCGAAAACAGGTTCTGTTTATAATTTTTAAATTAAAAAAAAAAATCAAAAAGCTCACTATTTAAAAAAAATCCAGATAAACAAGATTAAGTCTTGAAAATATAAAAATCAACTCACATTTTTTTATTGACATTTTATAAAAAAACCCTAAAATTTCAAATAGATATTAATAGCATAAGAAAATCCAAAACCGTTTAAGCTTTACGACATATTTAAAAAATAGCCATCTTAATATTTGGTGAGAATTTGAAATCCCTACATTCAATTCTCTTTAAATGATAATGAAAAACATAAACATTAAATGTTGTCGAAAATTGGCATTTCGTTAATTTTGCACCTTTTTTTCAATTTTTCATCAGTTTTAAAACTGTTTAACTGTAAAATATAAAATTATGATATTTCTATGAAATTCTGATATCAATATATTAGGTATAGATTCACTACGATTACTGTTTATAGCATAAGAAAAAAAATTTCTTGTACCATATACAAGTTAATAATGTGTAATGATGAAAATAAATAATAATAGACGGTATAGAGTTCAATTCTTGATCAAGATTGAATTTTTTTGTACTTTTTTCCTCTGTTCATGTCAGTTCATCGGAAAACTGTTGAACAATTCAAAAAATTACCTATTCAC
This sequence comes from Periphyllus acericola, assembly GCA_949715065.1. Taxonomy (NCBI): domain Eukaryota; kingdom Metazoa; phylum Arthropoda; class Insecta; order Hemiptera; family Aphididae; genus Periphyllus; species Periphyllus acericola. Next base: position 27,041,704 of record OX454268.1, read on the forward strand.
AGTACCAACTAGAAAAAATTTATTCAGAAAAGTTGTAGATAAGTTGTAGGTTACATCAGACATGGACGAAAAAAGAACAACTACTCCTTGATAAAACCACTACATTACTTGTTTCACTCAGAATAAAAAAACACACATCATGGTAAAACCAGTACATTTCTCGATTCACTCAGAATCTAGAAAGATCGATACTCTAAAGGTCAATCGGAAAGGAAATTAGTTCGTGACAACATGGCTATTTATTAATGTTAACAGTTTAAAATAAGAATACGTAAACATGCTAGGCTTTAAATAATGTTGGGTAGTTATTCATTAAATTATAAGTTTAATTGTATAATGTTAGTTAATTATTATTATAAGTTATATTATTAGTAGCTATTCGTTAAGAACTATGCATCGGCCATAACTGTTCCATATAAAGCCGAATAATTTACCTAGTATAAAAACTATTTTTTTTGTTTACTTTCAATAGAAACCGAAGTTTCTGGTGAGTCTCATCCAGCAAATTAAAAATTTATGATTTAGTTCTACAAAAAATTCTTTCATAGAATAAATAATTTTAAACTAAGTGTGAAATAACATTTATTTTACAAATTATAATCGGAGGTTGTAAACTTGTAAACTTCAATAGTACCCCGGAATTTAACGCTCCACCGATCGACGACGATACGGGCTACAAATAAGGATACTTACATGCAATACCGTGATCACGATTGTGTCTGCGGATCTCTAAATAATCTATTAATCAGTTTATCACGATTTTGGGACGGGAAACTATATTATGACATAAAGACAAAACTTTTCTGTGTAAATTCATAGAAGAAGCTTATTTTTTCTTTGTGAAAAGGAGAACATTACCTCTGATATACCTTTTATTATTTCGATAACCAATTTCAATAACTTTTTATATGTTAACAAAAAAAATATCATATAAAAAATTATTTTTTGTAGCAATTGATACAATTGTTACAAAAATGTAAAAGCTCTATATTATATTTAATTATAATGTATTCTTTGCTCTGAAATAAAAAAGAACCCTCTTCTTTGAATTTAAACTAAATAGTTTTGTTCTACGTAAAACATATTTTCGCATTTAACTTACTCGCATATCACGTTCTTTTTTTTTATTAATGGCGTTTATTGAAAATTTACAATCTGTACATTTGTACAATAAGTAAATATGATAATATAATAGTATAAAAATGTCTTTGAGTGTCATGAAGGGAGACTCGCAGTCGAGTCACCGTTTACCAAGATTTAAAAAAAAAAACATTTTATGACTTATATAAATGTATTTTAATGGTCAAGCAGATCTCTTCACCAGTTGCGTTTGAGACGTCTTGTGGGGTTGTCTGGAAGAGTTGTTGAGGCCAGTTGAGAGATGAGGTGGTTGTGGTTCATGAGGTTTCGATTTGGATGTCATGGTGGAGTAATTTGTTCGTTACGTACCATGGAGCTTTGGCAATGATACGCAGACAAATTGATTGGATTGCTTGGATCATTTTTGCATTTAATTTTTTGGTTGGGCCCCATAGTACGATGCCGTAGGTCCATAAGGGTCGGAGGAGGCATTTGTATATAAGCATTTTGTTTTGAATGTTGATGTTAGATCTTAGTATGGGTCTGAGTAGGTGAAGTCTACTATTTAATTGTTTTCGTTTGTCCTTGAGGTGAGGAGCCCAAGTGAGTTTTCTGTCGAATGTGAGACCGAGATATTTGACACTAGTGCAATGAGGAATAGTGGAATTATTCATGTTGATCGGCGGACAGTCATGTGGTCTTAAGGAAAATGTTATATGCGATGACTTGGTCTCGTTGATTTTAATTCCCCATTTATTGAACCAAGGCATACGGATGTTTAGGTGAGTTTGAATTTGATAACTGACAATGATAGGGTCAACACTTGAGGCAAATATAGCTGTGTCATTAGTGTCAGTTCCAATGAGAGTGAACTGACTAACTGGAATATCAGCAGTGTAAAAAATGTAGAGAAATGGGTCGATGTCGCTGCCTTGCGGAACACCAGCTTGTACTTCATGGTGAGTTGATAGTCTGGTGTTGGTTCTGACTCTGAACGATCGGTTTTCGAGGTATGACTTTAAGAGTAGATAGTAGGGGGCTGGGAATATTTTTTTTAAGTTTAAACAATAGTCCGTGGTGCCAAACGATATTAAAAGCCTTCGCAACGTCTAGGAAAACTCCTGAGCAGTATTTTTTTGATTCGAGTGCCGAGGAGACGAAATCGGTTACGCGGTGAAGTTGATGGGTGGTTGAGTGTCTAGAACGGAAGCCAAACTGAATGTCAGGCAGAATATTTTCATTTTGAACTATTGGCATAAGCCTTTTTAGTATTATTTTTTCAAACATTTTACCAAATGCCGGCAGGAGACTGATAGGCCTGTACGAAGAAGGGCTGTTAGAAGATTTTCCAGGTTTCAATATTGTTATGATGATTGAATTCTTCGAGTTGGGAGGGAAATAAGATAGACGAAGTAGGGCATTGAATATATAAGTCAGCCAAATAATTGATTTAGGAGGGAGGTTTTTGATGATTTTATTTGAGATTTGATCGTGTCCAGGTGACTTGTTGTTTTTCAGGTTTTTGATAATGTTGGAGACTTCAGCAGGAGTACTGTGTTTGACTGGTAGGGCCATTGGTAATGGAGAAATGAGATATGTTTCAACTAAGTCAATGTGATTTTGACTAGGAAGAGATGAGTGTGGCTTGAATAAGTCAGCGATGTGAGAAGCTAATAGTTCGGCTTTATCTTGATCGTCGACTGCTAATGAGTTGTCATCTCGGAGTAGTGGTGGAAGTGTTTCCTTATGTTGTAGAAGAGATTTGGTTTTTTTCCAGAGTGTGCCATTGTTTGGAGAAAGAGAAGCAAGTTGAGATTTGTAAAGTACATTTTTGTGGGTCTTGAGAAAAGATTTAAGTTTATTAGATAGTGAATTATATTTTCGCCTGTCCTCAGGGTAGTGGGTATGTTGCCAGCGATTGCGGGCTCTGCTTTTTTCAGTTATAAGTTGTCTGATTTCCGGTGTGATAAGATGATCTGAATTCGGTCCGTGTGATGGAGAGGAAGCATTTTTTTTGCATTGAGAATAGTTTCTGTAAAATTGCTTATAGCATTGTCAATGTCTGCGTGGTATTTTAGCTTGATGTTGAGATTAGTGTTGGAAATCATATTGGTACGAAACCTTGGCCAGATTATTTTGGAAGAATTATTATTATTGTGCGATGAAATTGAGGCATTTATTTGAATCAGTACTGGAGTGTGGTCCGATGCTGGATCATTAAGGTTGGATAGCTTTGTCTGAAGATGATTAGAGAAGCTAGAGATGAAGAAGTCAAGAAAATCAGGGTTGTGGTCTTGGTGAGAAGGTTAGTAGGTTGGTGCACGTGGTGCAAGTACTTTGGCGTTTTTGGTTATTATGAGATTCTGTAGAGAGCGGCCTCGAGTGTTGATTGTTGAACAGCGCCAACAATGGTGTTTAGCGTTAAAATCGGCTCCAAGTAGGAATGAATGATTAATCTGGGTTAGATATAGTAGTAGTTCGTTATCTGGGAATTTTCGGCCTGGGGGGAGATAAGCAGATGCAATGGAAACCGGAATAGAGTAAATAAGCAGAGAAGTGTGAATTATTTGCATATCGTGTGATGTACAGGGTAGAGATGGAGTGTGCGCTATTTTATTAGAGATGATTAACGCTGCCCCACCATGAGCGGCTCCGTCAGGGTGGTCTGCTCTCAGTATGTTATATCCATATATTTTTAAGGTCGATTTATTTGTAAGATGTGTTTCTGAAATCATGGCTATGTCGACTTGATTTTCAATTAATGATAGTTGTAGATTGTTTATATTGTTTAGTATACCGTTTGCATTCCATAGTAAAATGATGATAGGTTCAATCAGATGATTAGCGGCCATCCTTAATGAATTTCTCTATGACCATCGTGAGTAGTGAGATCATGGGGTTGATTAATGACTTTCATTCATTTATGAAGGAAGAAAGTTGATTGGTTGGGTTATTTTCGGCAGGTATATCATTTTTGGACAAGTGGTTTCTGTGATTTCCCGGTGGAATGCTGATGTTGGGGGTTTTGGAAAGAGGTGGAAAGTTTTGAGAATTGGGGAGCTCTTGGGTGGTATTTGTTTCAGAGGAGAATTGATGAATTTTATTATTTCTTTGTGAAGGGTTAAGATGAAATTTTCTGTATTTTAATAAGTCTTTGTGTGTTTGGCAGCCTCTATAATTTGCCGGATGCGAGCCACTGCAGAGAGCGCATTTGGCTGGTTCAGAACGGTCTTTTTGACATTGAGTTGATTCGTGGTTGTTACCACACCGGACACATCTTGGGTTATGAAAACAATAACTGCGAGTGTAGCATATTTTCGCATTTAACTTACTCGCTTATCACGTCCTTTTAGAATGATTAAGTCATTCGAAAAAAAAAGTGGAATGAACTTAATCATAGATTTCATTAACTATTCTTAACCAGTACATAATATTAAATTATCATTCAAAATAAAAAAAACTTTGAAAGGATATATAATATAAGTCAAGAGTTAAACAAACGACTTTTTCGTTTAAGAGAGACTCAATTATTAACAAAAAAATATGATACCTGCATTTTTATCCCTCGCCCTAAATACTTATTTTGAACATAAATAGAGTAATATAATATAAATATAATATAGTATCATAATGTTATACTTGTACAATATAATGTTTTATATTTTTGTATATTATAAATTTTTAAATTGGTTTTTTCTAATGGTTATTGAATTAATTATTTCAGAATCTGGTATGTTATAGTTTCGTTTCAAATATTTTATATTTTATGAATTCTAAATACTTATTTTTAACATAAATATAGTATCATAATGTTATACTTGTACAATATAATGTTTTATATGTTTGTAAATTATAAATTGTTAAATTGGTTTTTCTAATGGTTTTTGTATTACTTATTTCAGATTTTGGTATGTTATAGTTTCGTTTCAATTATATTATAACATTATTTCCTTAGTTCCCGTTTGTTTTTTACATTTTTGTTAAAATTGTTCAGTTGCAAATATATATTGTTGGAAAATTCTAATTACTTTAACAAATTTTGTTCGCAGATCTAGCAGGAGATTACATTAATTCTATAACAGACGATAAACAACGAAGTAGGTGTTATGTTTAGAAATATTCATTTTAATACAATAAATAGGAAATTTATTGATTATCATAATCTATACAAACGATCAGGTTAATTAAATGTATACAATAACATTCCACGAATTCCTCTGAATTATCTACTGTGAGATATATAAACACGTTTTATAAAATAATAAATACTCGGCAGTTTTTAAACTTTCTTTAAATCATGATGTAATCTAAATAAGTTGATCAAGCAATTTAGCGTTTCCTATACACTATTGGTTCGCAATATTTGAAACTAACTAAAAAATAAAATATTCGAAGGGTTTTTTTTCATTATAGTTTATCAAAAACAAAAATAAAATAATGACCTATTTATACCATCGTTGTATTTAATTTATTTTCTGTACTTAAACGGAACAAACTGTTTTGATTTTATTTGTATTTCATCCGTACTTTTTTTACAGTTCCGATGGAAGATTTCTGTTACAAAAGACACGTGATCACTAAATTGATTAAATAACGTCATAAAATGTTTTGTCTTATGTTTTGTTTAAATAAAATATATCTAGCATATACAAGTGTTTATTTGTTAAAATCCATAATTCAATTTTGCTTATTCCATCATATAAGAAATATAGTAAAAAACTTATTCAAAGAAATGTATTACATATAATATAAGATACCTCTCCAAAAAGCAATTTTTATGCTTGGAGTATGTGAGTTGTTAAAAAATAAGTTACAATTTAGACGTATACTAATTACTATAAAATGTATCTGAATAATACATTTTAAACGTATATCAACTATGTACCTATATTTAATTTAAACAAGGTCAAAATTATTAAAAATAATGGAATGAATATATCTTAAAATGACATTTTTCATTTGAAATTGCATACATCAATATTTAGTTTCTTAAATAAATCAATACCTACGTTTAAAGTATTCCTTTTTTCAAACTGTTTATTGACTTGATTTCGATTTCTTAGAATTTGAATTCAAGTAGAGTACTCATGCCACGATCTAAAAACAGATAAATTAGTTTTTAAAATATATAAAATAACAGTTTTATAGTAAAGTGATTTTCAATTATAAATAAATTAAAATTATTATAAAATTCTTCTATTGAATAATAACTTTTAAAAAAAATTAACTTTTTGATTCAATTTTAAGTATGTACTTAGTATTATATATTTCACACTATAAATATCGTACTTATACATTATTTTAATAAAAAGTGATGACCCAATAATTATTAGATTTGGTGTTATGGTAAAAGTATAATTTGAATAACATCAAAGTGTTGTGTTTATTTGTAAAAGAAAATAATTTAAAAATCATATTCATCGTGTTTCCCTTAAATTTTGTGTTTCAATGTTTATAAGTGTTTATTTTCGGAAACAAGTTGATGTTAATAATAGCTGCGATAAATTATTGATCTTTTAAGGAAGTATTACGATTTGAAATTGAAACACGAGAATCACAAAATATGAAATTAATCATATTAAATAACGGAATAAAAGAAATTGGTTTGGGGATGACATGGCTGAGTGTATAAGAGGTCTGTGCTTACTGTTCTGACACATGGTTGTGGCATGTACGAGTCCATTCCGGGAATATGAAAATGTCGAATAACCAAATTTAATGTTCTAGAAGAGTTGAGTGAAGTAGTCGCGTTTTTTCGAAGATATACTTTGTTTATACATTTTAATAGTTTTTCTCAAATGTTCAAAATGATTCCACACAAATTAATTTAAATTTGGACAGGACACTAATGTTGGGTTAGCAAGAGCTCGTATCATTATATAGTTCATATATTTGTAACTGAGTACAGTTATTAATTATTATACACAGGCTTATAATGATTTGTCTAACTTGGATAAACGGGACCGAACTGCTTTTTTTACTCACCCTTCTGCGCACGTGTTGTAAATTTATTTCAAAACCAACAACAATAATATATCATCAAAATATATCATAAACCAAAACGATTAGTATACTAGGTTAAAATTTATTGAATTTGTATGTATAAAAAAAATATCATCTTTATTCATAAACATTGAGTTTAGCTTATTACCTCAGTTCGAGTGCCGCTGATCGTTGATGACTGATGTATATTATAATAATATGCCTGGGTGGGCCAGTTCCCCCTTAAGTTTACTTTGGCCCAGGGCAGGTCCCCCAATTCAAAATAAAAATATTCTTTCCATTTTATTGAATTAAATCTATTGTGATTACTACTTGTTAATAAAATTATTTTTATAATACAGTAAAAAGACGCTCTTGAAGGGGAAATCTCGAAGGGTAAAACCGCGTATTATGCGGGATAGCGTTATAGGCGATATCTCTACTACTACACTCTTGAAGCGTTTTAAACGTGATAATAGATTGAATAAATAAGAAAAATATACATAATGTGACTTGTAATTTATTACACTGAAACATAAGTACGTATAATTAATAAAAAAATAAAACATCAAATATACATACCTACAATACAATTATTAGGATCATATTTTTAATAAATGAATTAAGATTAACTTACTTAATTAAGTAATTTATTTTGATATTCCTGGATAACTTTATTTGAAAAATATAAATAATAGTGTCTTGATACGGGTAACGGTATATTTTTCCTTCGATATTTCGGTATATTTTAAACAGGTATGATATGTAATTATTGGCCCCCACAGTATACATTTTCTGGCTATGTGCCTGCCCTTAAAAAATGCAATATAATATCGTAGTTTTGTCTTTATTATCTTGTGTACGTCGGATGCGATATCGTCCCTTTTTGTCCACCGTCGTTATTCGATGATCACTACTCGCTACTCGCTAGTAAATTACCACTTTTTCACCTATATTATTTGTTCCTCATTGTTCGCCATTGCGGTGACATTTATCATCGTTATTTTAGCCACTGTCGCAACCTAATTTTCACCACAAGTGAATATGATTAGTAATACAAAGGTGGGATATGTAATAATTTATTACATATCCTACATTCCCACCACCGCAAACCATCGTTATACCAATAAAATAAAACCACCTGACTTCCAACACCAAAACGTCTGTGATATATTTCGGTATGTCGTCAAAGCGTTACTATTGACGCCACCATCGATCTTCGTTGCGTGCCGTTCGTTTGTCGTGTTTTCAATTCGGTGTGTCAACTGCAAGCCGCGAGTACTTCATTTGTCGTCTTGTAGACACTTCTTCGTCTACCATCTACGTGCCAGTGACATAAGTCTTGTCTCATTGCAAGTTAACTTATTATAATATACAATTGTAGCCTTAGTGTTTAGTTTTAAATATCGAATGTGATTGTACATGAACTTTTTGCGTCATTGCACCAGACCGAATCGACCGCAGCCCCCCCCCCAATTCTTAAATTCTACCTTTTTCCCTTGTACAAATAACTTTGTTTCCATTTCGTCGTCGTCTTCCAAGCTGCCGCCGCACAGAGCTACATACTAAATTCATGGCTGTCAAGTTAGATCGCCTAGCCACCCAAAGGTTGGACGCAACGATTTTTGTAACGTGTCGTTACAACTTCTAAATCACGTCATTCAAACTGGTCCCTCAACTCCTCATAACCACGCAAACAGCCATGGACAATAAAATGATTGCTGTAACCAATATAACTACTAAAGATAAACACATTACACAGCCATGCCAGATTACTAAATAATAGCTAGGACTTCCTGCTGACAAAATTCTGCGTCCCGATACGGTCATTACTATTAAACATTAAACAATAATTGACCCTTATCCATGCATTGATGGGTATTTGGGGTGTTTATGGGGGCTTAATCTTCTCAAATACTTGTCGAGGTCCCTGAAAGTAATTGCCAAAACTGGAGTACTAATAAATTTACAAAAAGGCTTGTTTATCGTAAATATATCTGTCGCACGCTAATGACTTAGTACTAGAACCTAGAAATTAGACTGATTGGCGATTTACTACATATAGTACATATAAGTAATATTATATTATAGCCCTATTCCATAATTACTAATCACAACTATTCTCGTTGTTATAATTATTTATTTATTAAATTAAAATAATTTAGGTACCATTCGTTCATTACTCTATATGTCACACGAAATTTGCATTTTTTAGCTTCAGTGAAATTTGCATAAATATGCTCGACAATTGTTAATGCAGTTGTTCAAATCGATCTTTATATGTATAAACTATTATTGTTTAATTATCTACAAGTATCTACAGTTGAAATAAAAAAAGTTACACCAGATAATAGTGGAATTTTTTGGAAATAAAATTAATACACTTATTCTTTTTTTTCTTTTTGGGTATTATCGGCCACTAGGACCATCCCGTCAAACAACCAATCCTCCATGATTCCCTGTCAGCTGCTTTTGCTTTCCAATCTGGGCCACCGTTCAGCGCTCCCACGTCTTTCTTTATTGAATCTTCCCATCTTAAACGAGGTCGTCCAAGGGGCCTTTTCCCTTTTGGGTTCTCTGTCATTACTACGTGTAGTAGTGGGTTCTGACTACGCCATGCGTGACCCGCCCATTGTAATCTCCTACTCTGGATTGTTTTTAATATGTTTGGCTTCTGAAAGAGTTCTTCTAGTTCTGTGTTTTTCCTTATTCTCCATCCCTCAGTTTCCTCGTCTTTTACTGGGCCAAAGATCTTTCTTAAGATTTTCCTTTCCAAAATAATCAGTTTGTTTTCCTCCGTTTTCCTTAATGTCCATGTTTCTGCTCCGTATGTAATTATGGGGCGTAAAAGTGTTATATATAGTTGTAACTTTATATAATGTACCCTTCCTTAAGAGTTGGCAACCATGATTTCAATCGAGTCAAACAATTTAAATATTTAGGTTCTGTTTTGACCGAAAAAAATGAAACTGATAAGGAAGTGTCTGCAAGAATCCAATCGGGAAACAAATGCCTTTACGGACTCATAAGGATATGTTAACCCATATATTTGATAAATATTGACTCGATTTATAGATTTACTAACTACGAGTATTTTCTAGAGAAAAATATTTTGCGATACCAAAAATTTGATTTACCAAAAAGAAATACTTAAAAAATATATCGAATGAGCATTATTTAATCAGGTGACGAAAATGATAAAATTGCAATACATGTGTTAATTTACATCTTTTCATCAACTAACTATTTAACAATTTTAACGTTCAACAAACCGGAAATGCGTAAAGTTGTGTCTTATTCGTTTTTCTGTAACAAGTATAACATGTTTATTACATATTTTCAATACAAAAACATGTATTTTTCCAACAACATTTTTTCAGTAATGATTATTTTGGTCATATATATTGTTTTCCAGGTAGCCAGTCAAGGTAACTATAACTAATTGTTATTATACTATAGATATTTTTTGTCTTCAAACTAACTTCAGAAACTATATTATGATTAGAATCTAAAACTATGACGAAGAATATTTGATATTTTAGTACACAAGTAGGAACAATGTACGAGTAACTTAGCCTTTATATCTTTAAGATGTGGACAATCAAAAAATAAATACTTATCATAGTAAAATCAATGTTTTCATCGTTTTATTCTGATCAAGAAAAATACTTACATTGGTCATATCTTTTCAATTATTTCAATTTATCATTTTATATAACATTCCGAATTTATCTCGACTAATATTATAGTGTACAAATTATTGTTAAATATAAAAATTATTTATTAAAACTTATCAAATTTTTAATAAAATAAATATATTTAACATTAAATAAAAAAATTAAAAAAAAAATAAAATATGAATATTGACTTGAATATTAAAAAATTAAGTCCTAATGTATACGACCCGTTTTGATTTGAAAAAATCATCGCCAAGTATAAAAATTGCACTCGAACTGATTTCATCGGTTGTATTCTTTGTACTTTATTCTACAATATACAAGACAATTTTTATATTTTATTGTTATTTATTTTATTGAACATTTGTTTAGTTTTAATAATTTGTTTATGAATTCAATAATAATTTGTTATTATTTAAGAGTATTAACCATTCAAAAATGTATTTTTTGTTTTTAAAATTTTATTTTGCTTTTAGTTTGAGATAATATTATAGGTTCATTTTTTATTATTATTTACTTCACAAGCCTTGAACGATCTATACATTAATTTTTATTTATTTTATTCTAATTTTGTTCATGTTCTAGGCGAAAATGACGAGATTTGGTGTACAGGTAAGTAATATTATATGATTTATGTATTTTGATAAATGATAACATACATTTTAAATAGTGTAGTATTTTTTTTTAAGTCCGTAAAATATCCTTTCTGTATACTTATTTACTTTATACGTACCTTTGCCATAGTCATAGCCCATAGGTATGTCAATAAACTACAGCAGTGTTGCGCTAACATTTTGGTCCATGCCTCAAAATTTGTTTATACCGATGAGGCGAATCCTTGCCATTGACAGTATTTGAGGGGTTGTTGGAGGGAGAGGGCAATGGCCCTCCCGGCATAAGTTAAGGGGTGATACAATTTTGACAGCGACAGTAAAAAATTGTTCGTAAAAATTATAAGTATATACGAATAATTCATATATATATAATATATATTATATAAATAAAATATATAATATTGGTTCCCATTCTACAATCACAGAATATATGTATTTATATATAAGTATATTATAATTTACTGTTATTTGTTATTATTATATTTTTACCCTTCACTGCATTTGCCTGTTTTTTATTTTTAAATAATGTTTTTGATATAAATACTAAATTGGATACCACAAGTCCCTATGATTTTTTTTTTATTACGGCTTCAAATACATAGTTTATAAGCCTACAATAGTTTCGTAAATAAAACGCAGCACTTTTTTAGTGTGGGTCTTACTAAAATTTGGCTAGGTATGGACAAGCACCAATGCTACAAAAAAGATTCTATCATTTATCAACATTAAATATTGAGAGGGATACATAAAATATACTGACAAATGAACACTTTTTATATAATTTACATTTAAGAAAAATCAAGGTTAAAGTAGTTGCGATGATTCTATTTTGTTAAGCTGTACAACTGTGTTTACTCGTTAAAATATAATAAATAAACATACATATTTTGAGTTCTCTGTTTTTTCAACTATTTGGAAAACTGTTGAGAAAATAAAAAAATTAAATTAAGTCTAATCACTATTCGTGAGTTTGTCAATTCATCATAATAGTTATTTCAACATTGCGTATCAATAAAGTCGATGGTTCTGTTCATATGCTACGAAATGCTCAAGTGCGACACATTCATACATCTAAAGGATAACTCACAAATATAATCTAAGACTCGTCACGTCGCAAAACGAATAAGCATTATGCTTGGTGCTTGATGCTTTGATCATCATTTCATAGCATTCCAAACGAATGGAAATGTATCAGCTGTTTAAGTTTAGTAGATCAAAATGAAGTACACAAATGATTATTTTACACAATTTGGTTTTATTAAAAGAAAATGGAACATGTTATAACTAGTAACAATTAATCATAACCCATGAGCAACGTCGGGGGCATCAAGATATTTTAGCCCATGGCCAAGATCTAATATGGCCCTGATTGCCAACATAACTTAAGTATACATAGAATATTTATATTCGTATAAATGAAATCGTTAATTTTAGGAATTTAATGAATTCAAAATATAAATATGAATACAAGAAACATTAAAAAATATTTTTAAACTGACAAATAATTTATTGTGATATATGTGCTTGAAATCTGAATCTTAGACATCATTTATTCTATGTTGGGTCTTATATTTGGGACTTTTACTCTTAAATCAACTTTTTGACATCCAGTGTGAACCGATATTTATTTATCGCTAGAGCAGAAAATGCTGTTTCGCATCAATAATACGAAGCAAATATTTTGAAGTAAAATTATACGGCTTATTTTTATAATTCTGGATATTTCATCAATTTCATTTGATGATATTCCAAAATATTTCAAATGCATTTTCTTGAATTGATCGTATACGGAGATTTTCATTTGACGATATGATTATAAGTTCTGTGTTTATTTTTAAATTTCCTACATTTACGTCGCGACGTTACAATATAAATTTTTGGCACGCGGGTACCGAAAGTTTAATTTTCAATAGATACGGCGGGAAGTGACTTTTTTTCGGTCCATTGAACTAGTTTTCGGCCTTCAAAAGTCGGTGAAATTAATAAATATCCAAAGATGATAAATATGTGTACATGTGCATGATGGTGTAGCGGACTTTCCGGCACGCCACGTTATACTACAATCACTTCGCGCGACGTGCAAATCTTCATTTTTAATGTTCATGCGTTTGCGTACAAGTCATATTTAAAACAAATAGACTGGGATTTCGTGAAGATTGAGTTACTAATTACCACTGCCGCATTAATAAAGACAGTAGGCGTGACAAAATAGTATATTGTTTGGTGAGGGTGGACATTTTTTTCTGCACTAGCCACGCTTACTATTTATTGTCACGTTTCCTATATTTATTAATGCGGCAGTGGCAATGAGTAAAACAATGAAAAAGAAAAACGTACAGATTAGCATGTTGTGCAAAGTGAATGTACTACGTGGCGGCCCGAAAAGTCGGCTAAATCATGTACATTTATCATCTTTGGATACTACAATATGTTGCCAACTGAAATTGCTCGCTTTCCGCCCTTGCCACACAATGTACTATTACCCTGTTACGTATGATACATAATATCATTCAACATATTATACAACATATTATATTGGCAACCAGCAGATTGCGCTCCACTATACTAAAGAACCATAGTATCATAAATAATAATAGTTATAATGGAGATATGATTCAATTAAGCTTGTTAATAAATATTATACTATATTTAAAATGTACAATGTATTTTTAACAGAGTATCTTAATGATTTAGATTTATTAGGTAAATATCATATTTTGTAATTAAAGATTATGAAAATATGTAGTATTATAGAAATTAGTATATTATGTTTTTACTTTTATATTTATAATATATATAATATATATATATATATATAACCGTTTTCTATTTCATTTATACTAGTTAGTATTTGTACAATATAACTAATACTCTAATTTAAATAAATATAGTTATAATAATAATTAATATCAACATGGTTTAGTTTATAACGAAGTTAATGGTAATATTTAAAAAATATTAACATATATCTTATAATTGAAATGCCAGGGTTATGCGAGAATGACCTAAGGATTGCCAAGAGTACGTGGACTATCTTTAATTTAAAATTATGTGTATTTTTTGTTGAATATTAAAAATTAACTAGTATATTAAGACGGCTTTCGTGTAAAGGATGACAAGTCACATACGACTACTATTCAGGGAATAGATTAAAACCACATAAAATAGTACATGACGTATGACTCTAAGTCTCAACCGCATTTGTTAATAACATGATGACTACTATTGAAAGAAAATTGTTTTTTTCTATGTTGATTCGATTATTTTTTATTAAGGTTCCGAAATTTTTATAGTGTTTTTCAATAATTCACACTTATTTCTCGTCTCTTCGTCCTATCCATTCTGAACTCATTCGCCAACTATATAATAACTCTCTAAACTGCCTTTACAAGGATTCTAAATTTTAATAATATATATTTAAGCGTATTACATATAGAATATAATAATGTATGAATATTGTAATGTTATCAAAGGTTATGTGGAATTAACTAACGCTGATGACTTAACTGAAGATCAAGGTAAATTGTTTAAAGTTATTCTTAATAATTTCTATCAAAAATTATTATATTGTAGTTTACTACAAATTGAAAACAAAGGATTTAACTGATGACAACAATTGAATACCTAACTTCATAGTATTTATTTTATAGTCGTTTAAACTGTTTATTAATTTTATTTTGAAATTATATATCTACTAGCTGAATTACTCGGCTTCACTCGGAACAGTTTTTGCCGGGGCATAGTTTATAACGGATTACTATATACCTTACATTATTCAAATCTTAGCCATGTTCACTAATCCTTACTTTCAATAGCGTATCCAGATTTAAACTATTATTGTTTTGAATTATGCTCAGTGTTTGTTGCAATGATACATTTAGCAGTATTATTCTTAGCTGAAAATTCGCGGATCACCGCTGAATACAGATGGATTATTAGTTAATAAATAATCCACTTTAAGGCAAATTTTAAAATCCTTTCTTATTGCATATTAAGAGTACTAGAGGAATCACGGTGTCAAATTTCAAGATCAAACGTTTGATGAGTGAATTACCAGTGGCTCGTACGGAGCAGTCTTAGCCAATACCAACATTTACGAACTGTACGATTACAAACCCAACCAAAAAAAAGATCCATTCTCAAGTAATGATCTTCTATACATTCGACAATCGATTATAGAATGTAAAGTTATCCGTCGCTACCGTATCAGTTTGAATTGTTTGTACATTAGTTTAAAATATTTAAATTTCAGTAAAAAGTATTTTTTATTCTACATAAAATCTAATTACACAATCAAAATAAAACGGTATGTTATCACTAGGGCTCGGAAGTTTTTTTTTGCATTTTTTTTTGGAACGTTTTAGACGATGCTCTTCTGGCCAAAAATGTGTTTCATTAGCATGTGAATCTGAATAACTAATTTTTATTTTGCATTTTTTTGCATTTTTTGGTGTTTTTTACTTTTTAAGTCATTATTTGACATTTTTAGGTCATTTTCCCACATTTTAAATCATTTTTACTGATTTCACACTAGTTTACTTCTTATCATTTCTTGTCGTCTATTATGCCGATAACTTAAGATTTGGAAATTAACACGGATTAAGATTAGTACCTATCAGACTTTATCTCGCCGATTACATTCGCTGTTATCGTTTTGTAGTGAATATAATTATATAATTATAATTATTAAGCTTTGATAAATTACTATAGAATTTAATAGTAAAATATTTAAAAAAAATTGTATTTTTGTTAATTTAAAACAAATATTTGTAATTTTTTAGGTCATTTTTTTAGGACATTTTTTGTCATTTTTACGTCATATTTGCAATTTTTTTTGGTCATTTTTTAATGTTTTTTAGGTCATCAACTTCTCAGCCCTAGTTATCACTATGGTAATAGTAATGAATAGTTATGGTTTTTGTAATTTGCACCAATATTCGGCATCACGTTCGTGATCACTGATCAGTAATATTCGACGATGTGAATTGTCAATAATTATGTGGGAACGGAATGAGGCAAACGTAAGCGTCAACCGGAAATTTTCCGTTGCCAATGTCTATTAATTGATTGGAAAATACTTCTGTCAATTCGTCATTTTGTAAAACGACTCGCATATTCGTTGATAACGTACGTCCACAAATTCAATGATTTCCAGAAAGCGTTAATGTCATCGGCAGCTGTAGATTATGGATATACTGGTAGGTGAAAATCAACGGCCGGCAGAATATCTCCAAGGAGGCTCATAATTATCTCGCAAATCTATTAACGGTTCCACCGAATCTCTTGTATTGTCGCCCTCGTTCAAATTCTCATAAAATATATAGAAAAATATAATGTTTGCAACTGACTCCTGTGTAAAATATAAATAAATTTATTGTTTCTGTAGAAACGTAACATTTTATTTTGTCCTATTATATTTCACGTGGTGGTTTTCTTTAGAAATTTGCATCGCCTTCCATTTTTTTTATCCGTGTTTCCAAGGTAACCCACGAATCAACAGATAAATTTCATATTTTTTTTCAAGATCACTTATATTTTTTTTTGTTTTTTGCCCATTTCAACCCTTTAAAATCAAAATTTTTCAAAATCCTTTGTTAATGCTCACCTTCGCCATCATAGCTAACACCAAATTTTATCCTAATCCGTCCAGTGGTTTTATTTGTAGATTATTTTTTTTCTTAGTTGATAAAATACTAAAATATATTTTAACAAATTGGTAATCTTATACATTTTATTTAAATGAAAATATATTATCTTCATCATTAATTTGTAATTTTTTTTTACATTTTCAACAGATCTTATTTTATGTACGTTATTATTTTAAATGTATATTAAACCTTTATATTTTCCTTCATTATACAATTAAAACTATAAGAAGATTTGACGGGAACAAATATCTTATATTATTTGAAGTACTTCATTGATAAATTATTTTTAGTACTTACAGAGATATTTGTTCTGTAGGCGATAATTGGCGATAATTTGTTTAGAACGTATTTGATACATAACATTTTTTGGGAATATCCATTGTTTTTTGTTAAAGGTTGTTAATTATATTGTTAATTATTCATGGACGATACTAATTATTTTTCATTTTTTACAGGTCTTGTAAAAGGATATTTACAATTCCTAAATCGATTACAGAACGCTTATGGTAAGTGAATTATCAATAATTATTTATTTTCTTTCTAAAATCAGTATAAATGGTAAATTTTTAAATGGAATCCTAATTTTATTATTTATTAACTAACCCAGAAAGGAAATAGAGCAATTTTTTTTTATAACTTTGATCAATAAAATTCCAAATGGTTTAAATGAAAATATCAAATACTTCTACAATGTATTATAAAAAGGATACATTTCTCTACGATTGAAGTTTTTTGTTGCACTCACTGGCAAGTTACCGTTACGAAGTAAACCGTTAAATGTTTTCTTCAACAACATCAGGATAAATATGGAACTATTAAATATCACGATTTGAGTAAGTTCTGTTTCAAAAACAAACAACATAAATACCAGTTCGAAATAAAAAGTTTGTACAGAAGAAACTGATTCACTTAAAAGATTTAAAATTGTATGTCACTTAAAATTGGCTTAAAGTATGAACAATTTAAAACTTGAAGAATATTGTTTTCAATTGGCATCTGAAGCGACGAGTCAACAATTTATTATTAAATACGATTTTATTTCATAATTTGTATTTAAATGGAGTGCTGATACTCAATGGTCATAATTATTCAAAGCATTAAAAGGAATTATATAGGAAGGTGCATTTAAATTGCCTTAATTTATCCTGTCAAAACTTTAAATTTATAACATAGAGTAATATTAACAGTTTTCCTGTTATTAACATTATGTACCTAGCTCACAATAATGGTATAAATAATATTTTGAACGATTTTTACTTTCTGTGCGATACTTATAAAAACTATAACCAAAGTGAGATAAATTACAAACACGTAGTGAAAAATTGTATCGTATTTAAACATTTTTTAGGTTTGGCAGATAGAAAATATTGCAATATTGGATACTGTAGTTGTATGGGTAATATAACATATTACTATAGAAACATTGTATACTTTATTACAACATAATTATTTACATATTATTTTTTCATTTGATTTTTTTCAACCATTGGTCTACTACCAATTATAATATCACAGAATAGAACAATATGCACTCTGATTAAATTTTTTAATTTCAATGACTATAAATTATAATATTTTCAAAGTTATCAATATATTAAAAGCTTTATATTTTGATACTCATTGTACACTGGTTGATATTATTATGTTTCATAAAGTACGAGACTCTGTACTTGTTTTATTTGACATTATTTAGCACGGTTGTACATAGGCCTATTGTTATTTTTAATGTTGACTCTTTTTTGCAGGACCGCTTATCGGTATTGGATTTACAGGTAAGTTATAACAGTTATTTATTATGTAGAACTGATGAAGGGAGAAGAAATATAATTTTTTAAAATATTTGAAGTTTAACGTGGTGGTGTGAATTACAGGAAAGATCAAAAATTAATTTCTACACAGGAAAGAGGATGTAAAGTTATGTAGAGGGGGAGGGAGAGGAGCTATGCTAGTCATATCGGTATGGTGTAATGACCAACAGTATTCGTATATAATCGGACCAAGCACTTAAAAATATACGATAAGGCATTACAAATTACAATATACAACTGAACTTACACTGAAGACTAAGATACGAAGACGATAGTTTGAAATAATTCACAGAAAACCAAAAGGTGGTAAAGGAATATAGTTGGTACAAGTTACTGACAACTGTTGTTAGTGGTTGGTAAACTTGATTACCTGGGTGGCCCCTCACGTACCATACGACGTTCCTTATGTTGTATGTAAATATTAAAATTAAATTGTATTATCCCTTTATTGTCATATTATATAATTATATTGTAATTTTTCCCTTGTATTAACCCTTCTGAAAGCGTAGGTTGTTGTTAACACACCACGTTTTTCTTTTCGCCATTGCGGCAGTAATCCAAAAACCTATATTTTTTGTCCGCCTTAAGTCATTGGCCATTGTGGCAAAATAAACACTTACTTTTCAACTACGTTGTGTTTAAACATTTATATATATATAAATATATTATTATATATATATATATATATTCTCATCATCGTGTTTCCTGTTCATCATTCAAACGCATATCGAATGAACTACGGTGAGCCGTGTCATCATTAACTGCATCATCGTCGTCAGTAGAAACATTGAGTTCGCCATCGTAAGTAAAATTGAATTTGTGCCTTGAATGTTTAGTTTAAGTATTGTGTCCGATTTTGTGTGAACTCTGCTGGTCATTGCATCAGACCCCCCCCCCCTTCATAGTTAAACTCAATTTCCTACATTCCCTCGTGTATCCACTGTGTCCTATCCTTTTACGTCATCGCCGTCGGCGTGTTGTATTGCTGCCGCCGCTTTCGTGCTCGTGACACCGCGATTGGGAGTGGTGACTCAAGATTGGGTTGCCTATTCCAAGGAATCTCGGCGCAAATTAGGTGTATACATTGAGTTGCCTATTCCCAGGAATCTCGGCGCAAATTAGATGTATACATTGAGTTGCCTATTCCCAGGAATCACGGCACAAATTATGTGTGTGCATTAAATTTTCAACCAGGCGCAACAAACCATTTTTTTGTCTCAAGTGTCATTAAGACATCTTGTTTCGCAAATGGTTGACCATCATGATCAACACACGGATTAGTTACATTTGAATAATAGTTGAAAATTTACAATAACAAAAAAATAAACAAGACTATTGACGCAATGCCTAATAATAATCAGAAAATTAAGTATAATAATAATTCATCGCCGCAATGCTGAACCACGAAAAAGAATAGTGAGAGTACAAATAAGAACGTGTTGTTTCGATAGAGTACAACAGAAAACGATACTGCGAAACTGCGATATTCGTATCCGACTTACAAAAGAAGAAAACCTAATTGATTATACTATAATAATTCACCCGACCTACACCACGTCATCATTAAGATGTACAAAGACGATAAATATTTTTATCGACGATAAACGAGGAATTGGGTTCGGATAGGAGAGTCGTCATAATTAATTATTTTCAATCAATCACTGATTATCGGGTCACCGCGATTATTCCCGCGCAAACAAATAACAATACACATGTTTTAAAACTAGTAATGCGATGTTACACGAGTTAAATTAATAAATGAAATATTTTTTGTATATCATTTAATTTTAGATGATATAGAAGAAGCTCATCAAAATGTAGGTAAGATCATCAAAAATAATTAGAATGAAATAAGTTAACAGTATAACGGTAATTATTTCTGAATAGAAGTTTAAAAGGGGTGAAAATCCTAGGTCGGGTGAGACTAAATTGGGAGATAATATATCGATAATATATTTATATATGTATGTTTGGAATCACTACGATTAATTGTTATAGAATAACGACCAAATATCTTGAATTCATGAAAAATAAACAAGTGGATAACATAGTGCGTGACAAAAATACTAGACGGTGCCGGTTTAGATTCTCTATCTCGGTTGGCGTTTTTTAATTTTTTTGCAAAAACAACGTTTTTCTTCAATGGCATTTTTCCAGAATGAAAATACTTATTAATCTTATAAAAAGACGATTATAATTTAAAACAGGCCTCTGATATCAGCAAACAAATAAATCTGTAACATTTCAGTAATTATAACGCAGCCAGAAATGGACAATGGTGAAATATGAAAAAATAGGATGGTATACTAAAGGTGAAAAATAAAATAAATGAGTTCAGGGGATAACTTGGATATTTCATAACGATACCAGTATAAAGTATGGTTAACTGAACATGGCTAGGTTTTTAATAATGTAAAGTAATCCGTTCACATTTGTGCCCCAGCTAAGAATGTTCCTTGCAGAGCGGAGTAATTCATAAAGCTAAAGTAAAACTGTTTTGTTTTATTTTTGTTTAGAAAAATTAAAAGCCGAAGAATGTAGTGAGTTTCAAAATTATTTTACAAAATATTATCAGAGGTGGTGATACTCAATAGTTCCCTGGGGTGTTGATCAACTATTTGTTCAACCTTTTAATATTTTCGATAACCTATTTCAATACATTTTTATATCTTAACAAAAAAATTCAACATATTTTAAATACTTTTTTGTTATAATTATTTCGAAAAAAATTAATAATTTTATCACATTAAATTATATGTTCTCTACTTCGCTTTAAAGTAAATAAAGGACCTTCAACTATAAGAGTACACTAGATGGTATTGTTCTACGTAAAGCTTATTTTTGGGTTAAACCCTTTCATGCATCACGTCCTCCTAAAACCATTAAGTCATCCGAACAAAAAAAGTACAATGAATTAAAACGTACTTTTCAACCAGGTATTCCATGAAATAATATCCTCAACCCAGACACAATATTAAATTATCATTCGAAATAAGAAACATTTGAAGCATATTAATCAAATTTATCAATTATTAAAAATTAAACGAACGATTTATAAACGATAAACATAAATAAAATGTATTCCTTACCTAAAATATTTAATTTCAATCGAAATATAATATAATAGTCGATGTGGCATGTCCTAGGGGATAAAACGACTGTGGTTAATCGCATGGTCGTTGGTTCGAGTCGTCTACCCGGTGGTTTCACTTACCAGAATCAACTGTTCTAAAAACGCGAATTTGACTCACAAAAGTACCCCTACCATACAACCACTACTAATGGTCATAGTTGCCGAAGCTTAAAATAATAATAAAAAAATAATAATATAGTAATAATGTTATGTAATGTTTATACAATTTATTATTTATCATAGTTTAAAAATTTATTAATTTTTTGCATTTTTCTTATGCTTTTTGTATTTTTTATTTCTTGATACAGATTATGGTACGTAATAGTTTCGTTTCAATTATTTTATAACATGCCTTTGTTCCCGTTTCGTTTTCTCCATTTTTGTTTAAGATGTTCAGCGGTAGGGGAGTGTTGGAGAGTTCCCAAATTATTATAACACATTCTGTTTGCAGATCTAGCAGATGAATACTATAGTTATTATCATAACAACACAATAAAAAGTAGGTGAAATGGATATACATATGCATGGTTAATACAATATTTAAGAAACATATTGATCATCATATTTCATACAAATGGTCAGGTTAAATTAGTATTTCAATAACATTTCTAATTTTTGTTTTAGAACCGGATCGTAAGTATCTTTATGTATAATCTATTAATGTCTTTGTGATTGTTTGCACCGTGCCAGTAGTTTTAGATTATTATTATTATTATAATAACTGCAGCGATGACGGTCCTATCTTATCTCCCAGTCCCGTCCATTATTTAGCGTATTTGTGAATTTTGATTATGTGTTGTGCGCGTGAATTATGCAAATCGATTTAATTGGGATCGTAACGTTATGTAATCGATTATTTGTATTTATTTTTATTTTGTATATATATATATATATATATATATATATATATATAATTGTTCGTCGGTCGCGATATCGCGCCGGCCCGTACGTCGTGTTCGTCTCTCGCTATTACAGCAACTCGTCGTCGTTCGTCTTTCGCTATTACAGCACCTCATCGTTTTTCCTACCAACATTTTTTTTGTTCTTGTATTTTATGGCTAATGGAAGCCGATCTTTGAATTATAATACCTTTTTTTTACTCGTCTGCCATTGCGGCAACGTGATTATTTTTATTCTTATTATTATTATTATTATTATTTTCACCGATGTGGTATTTTGTGTAATATTAAATTGTGAATTATAATCATACTATATCATTATATTCACCGAGCATTCAAGACAAATAAACTACAAAAGATCTCATTTTCGTTGTTGTGATTTATTTTTGTCTGCGTGTCCACCATCTAACAAAATCTCGTGAGTTCTTATTATACGATTATTATACATTGATCACCATCCGCTCGGGTCGTCATATCATACAACGCCACACGTAAGTCCGCCAGCGCCCGGTGTGGCGTGTGAGAGGCCGTCCAGGACATCGAGACCATTTTTTCCAGCACAGTTACCATCATCGTTACCATCACCTTATCGTCACGTAGTCTTAAGTTAAGTGTAAGTTGTGCCCTGAATTTTTAGATTTAAGTATTCGTCCGATTTTATGTGAGCTCTATGGTCATTGCACCATACCAATTCGGCCATAGAGACTTCCCCTAATAATTAACCTCAACTTCCTGCATTCCCATGTATTCAAATTGTTCCGTTCCTATTCGTCATCGGTGAACAGATAAAATTGATTTTCCACATAACAATAATATATCATAAAATAGCCTATGTGGCAACAGTGATTTTATAATATCGTTATTTGTTCGAGAAAGCCGACGCCCGGCCCGCCACGGCCGTGCTCCGGGTCTACCAGTTGTCAGTGTTGTCACGTACCCACGTTTGAAAAACTATAGTTATAAACGTGCGCAAACATTTTGTTTCCCGAGTCCAAATTAAAAGTTAGGGTAAAAATCACAATAATTTTGAAAGCCAAGACAGACAAATTTGTTATATAAAGTCCAGGAACGAAAAGTTGTCGACACTGAATATGACCGGTGTACACTGACGTAAACACTAAACCGTTGTAAAATATGAAAAAAACAAAAATAACCTAGGAATCTGAAATACACATAAATGGTTAATAAATTGGTAGTGAGTGATACTGGTTTGAAATTACAACTTGCACGAACAGATTTTCTTTTATTTGTTGAATTAATTTAAGCCTTACATACGTCATGATTTATATATAACCATTGATTATAAATACTAAATATTTATAATCAATGATATAGCATTACAATAATTAATAATGTCTGTAAGATGTGTGATTAACATATTTTATCACTTTGTTCTTAATTTACTATTAAATATATTTATCTATAATTCTAATATTGTGATTCTAAATAAGGTGAAAACACACTCTTAATTAATATTTGTAATTTTTTTCACTCTTTAGCCATATCGGGTACGCATTAATAATACATAATATTGATAGTATTTATAATCAATGATAATACTTTCACTTCTCTTAACTGTTTTTTTTTTTATATTCCCTTAATCTATGATTGTTCATTGTTATATGTTTATTATAAAGTATAAACATGAATCAGTTAACAAAAGTTTAATCTTAGAAAAGAAAAAATGTATTTCATATGTTCATTTATATCATATTATTTCATTCGTGAATACTAAATAAATATAGTTTTATAATTTTTTTGAGACAATACCGAACTTTAGAATAGTTTTGCAATAGTAATTACATTTGAACTTTATATAATTATATCTTCTACTCAACAACGGATATTATGATGAATAGACTTGTATTGTTTATTAATTTATTTTTAAAGGATCTTACAAGTCACAGTAATAAGAAATTATTTATACTCATTAATTATTAATTTTATTAACCATCTTATTCATTTTTAATACGTTGAAATGTATGTCATATACAATTTATGACGTTACTAGGTTATTTTCTTGAAAATCGATTACATCTATCGACAGAAAAATAAAATCGTCCATCACTATACTTTGAACTTTTATATAAATTGCTTATTAAAAATGTTTACTTTTTGAAAAAAAAAGTAAATAAAAACTAGTCAAAATTTTAAACCGATAATATTTTATTTTAAAATGTTAATTAAAAGGAACTACACATTTTTAAATATTTAAAAACTAAACGTGTGATATAAATATATGCACAAAGCCTGTAATCTGTCGTCATAACAAAATATTAATTTATATTATAATGTACATGGAATTAATATAAACATACTTTATCATTTTTCAGTCAACAGTGATGGTATGTATATTTAATATTTATCTAATGTAAAAGCATTATTTTATAACATATTATAATACATATTCCACAGCCAATCCTTCTCGAAGTCCTGATATATTAAAATATTTCACGTCATCGTCATACACATTAATATTATTGACTTATTTTGAAGTTTCACACATTTTTTCAACAGTGTCAAAAACGAAAAAATGAAACGAATAATATATTATCTTAATTGAAAGCAGCCTCCCTTAAGTTATAGTTTACGAAAAAAGATGTCTAGAATAATTAAAAACTTATTTGTATATTTTTAAAAATAAAAATTGTTTTGAAGTATTTAAATACTTTACACTTTAAAATTAAAATCAAAATTAACTATAAATAAAAATTCATACTGTTTTGTATATATTTCTTTTTTCTAGTCCATGACGGTACGTATTTGTGTTATTACTTTGTCAAAGTGAGTCGAACTGTTTGAAGTTTGAAAAAAAAATTCCTACTTCTAGAATTTGACTATAAGGTTCTATATAGGCAAACCTAAGTTAAAAAGTAATATAATATAATTTAACCGAGTTCAATAAACATATTAAACGTATTATTTTATAATAAAAATCAAAATCGTTTTATTTTATAGTACCTACATACATGTCATTGTAAAATATAGTTATGTACTACATATTAATGTTAAATAAAGTTTTGATGTTTAAAACTTTTTTTTTTTGATTTACAATCCGGAGATTGGTTTTTAACAATTTTCTATACACAAACAATTTTTTTTTTTATACAGTTTATAAGAATACGCCTATCGTTAAAATCGATTTCTGATTCTTCCAAAATTTTGAAGAGAATTGCCCAGTATATGTTATCGAAAGCTTTCTCTAGGTCAACAAAGGCCAAATAAGTAGTTTTTTGTCTCTCAATTTGTTTTTCGAGTTTTATTCTCAGACCTAAAATAGCCTCTCTGGTTCCTTTGTTCTTCCAGAAACCTTATAGAATCTATACGGTTTCTGGAAGAAATCTATACTATAGATCGTTTGATAGTCTAGCGTCTATTTTAAAACTTTTTTAGTAAATTTAAATGTAAGAAAAAACTCGTAAACATTTTAAATTGATAATATTTTATTTAAAGTATCAATTGAAATTAACTATACATTTTAAAAAATATTTAAAAACTAAAAGTGTTGTACACAATTTACGCACAAGACCTGTAATCCGTTATCACGATAAAATAATAAATGTTATGTCCATAGAATGAATATAAACATATTCTATTCTTTTTTCAGAGAAAACGAGTTGTATGTATATTTAATAATTATGTTATAACTGTTTTAAGAATTATTTTATAATATATTATAGTGAATGCACATTGCACATTGCATATACATTACAGCTAATCTAGTACATATTTAGGGTGTCCCAGCGAGCTTTATATAGATATCTTCTGGGTAAATTGAGATAATCAATTTCTGTTTTTTTTATGCGCAACCTTGGGCAAAGGCAATTTTGTTGACAATAGTTTGGTTAGTATAAGTGTATTATTAAACAGTCAAAAAATTAACTTTTTGTTTATATTTTTTAGGAGATTCAAAGATAGCCATTTTACAGGAAAAATGTAGACAATTCAACTTTCAATTTACTTATTGATTTTTAAAAAATTTTTTATTCTACAAGAAAATATTGTACTATTTTTACAATTGTAAATAATAATAACAGTTTCTGCAAACCTCATTGGAAAAATTACAAGCTTATAATATTTTACATTATTTCTTTGAAAACTAAAAAAAAAATAATAAAAATCTTGATTCCAATAAAAACTAAAAGTTGAATCGTCAATATTTTCAGAAAATAAGTTCTATAAAATGGCTCTCTTCGAATTTCTCAAAAAATTAATAGTTCATTTTTAACTATTTTCATAATACACTTATATTCACCAAACTATTGCCAAAAAAGTTGTCTTTACCCTGGGTTGCTCATAAAAAAAATTTAATTTGATTATCTCAATTACACGGGAGATATCATTCTGTGTAAATCCTAGTGAGACACCTACCATCATTGATTTATTTTTAAATTTTACAAATCAACTCTTGCTGGAGCCCCTATCTTTTAAGTTAACTTCTGTAATGTCTTTTAACTGTAGGGCTTCATGAAGCCCCAAATTGAAGAGAGTCGCGATAATGTATGTATCCCAGCATTTATAAGGGGTATAATAGACAAAAATTGACAAAATTTATAAAAAATATTGGAAAAAATAAATTAAGACCAAAAGTAGTAAATATTATAACTATTGTTTTAATATAGTGTCAAGGTATTATTAACTATTATAACTATTAACTTAAAAAATTGCAAGGTATCAAAAAAAGTGAATAAAGTATTTCGTACGCAATATATCTTTACTTACTCTAGTACTATGTATATGTATATGATATTTGTTTAATAAAGGAAAAAATCATATCCATAACTTGATTAACAAATTCTTTATTTTATCTTTCAGTCTTGGAAAGTATGTATTTTTAATATCTTTGTGCTTTCCACTCGTTTTATTAAACTTAATTTGTATTTTTTTGATAATATATTAAATACAAACGGGTATTTCTTTAACATCAATTATTATAATAACATAATACAAAAAGTGCGAGACTTCTAGGTCGGGTTGGACTAGCTAAAACATTACTTTTTAACTACGATCCCTACCTAAAATATATAGTCACCAGTTCATCATCAGTTGACCAGTGGCGTAATTTTTTTGGGGGTCCATAGTTTATGCGTAAGAGCGTAACTGTTTAAAACTATGATATTTATTAGTTACAACAAATAACTAAAAATTGTTTGGAGGAGGTGCAATTGAATATTTATGGGTATAAGTTTATATTATATTATATTTTTCAGTATAAGCAAATTTTATATTTTATTTTATAAAAAAAATTTTAATCGTCTCGTTTTTTTTTGATAATCCATCTATCTCTTCACCATCAGTAATTTCCACTTCTCTGTAAATATTGAACATGACCGAAATTAGTTTTTTCTAAAATAAGAGAACCGCCGCAAATATTGCTTTAAACATTTTAATTTCTTAATAATATATTAAAACCTCAGACATTGTACTTCGTAAATATGTATTAATCCTTTTGAGATATGAAAAATCCCGTTCATTTAAAGCCGAAGACATAAGAAGTGTAGCCAAAATTTGAAGTAATTTATTTACGCTTGGATATATTATGTCTGCATTACATAGCTTCAGTGCATCAATGGAATTTTCTGTTTCGCTATTGTTAGATTTTTTTGATCGTTTGATATTATGTTCGACATTATGTCACGTATTAACTTATACACATCGATTGAATTTGAATATAATCATATAATAATAATTATATCATGGAAAAACAAAAAGAAATACAACCATAACTTGTGCATTAGTATGAATGAAATCATAATAATGAAAGTAGTAGTAACTGCGAACAGACACAATCGTTAGGTTTAATGGACTAGAACAGCGGTTCTCAACCTTTTTGAGTTCGCGACCCCCTATAATGTCACCAATAATTTTTTTCCCACATGAATTGGCGACCCTAAAAAAATGTTTGGCAACCCCCCGGTTGAGAATCGCTGGACTAGAGAACAATCAATAAAAAAAATCTATTGATGCAAATAACAGTATAACGCGACGAAGACAAGAAGGCCACGAAGACGGCTCAAAGCAGACCAAACTGCCGCGGCCGTGCGCTCGCGGCGGTGGCACATCACCGTCTCCAAAACTGGTTCGATTATCGTTCGGGTTATCCCGGGTGATTATCGAACGCACGGCTGTACTAAGGCAAAGGGGTGTAGCAGGTGAACTCGCACGATAAGCGTGCGACCCGACCGTGTCAACTATAATTTGAATTAGAAGGATGTGGTCGTTTATTAGAATATATTACGGAATCAGAAGAATTGTGATGGTTAAATTGCTGACCACTATCATTGGATTTTTCAAAAATTTTTTCAGCGACGTTGAAATTACAACGTCATTACAATTACTGATTCGAAAACAGAATCACTGACTATTTAAATATGAGTAGACAAATAATATATTTAACTGACAACTAATGGCCAAAGCATTGTTAAATTAACCACTCATATTACATATTTACATAGAACATGTTTTCGCGATAACTATAATATTCTCAAGAAACACAAATGATTCGTAACATTTGAAACTATGTAATATGAAAATGGGCACACGTAAACTGCGCC
Source organism: Periphyllus acericola (assembly GCA_949715065.1). Classification (NCBI taxonomy): domain Eukaryota; kingdom Metazoa; phylum Arthropoda; class Insecta; order Hemiptera; family Aphididae; genus Periphyllus; species Periphyllus acericola. Next base: position 27,071,099 of record OX454268.1, read on the forward strand.
CAAATCACCTTGTTTTAGGTAAACTGCGCCCCGAGTAATATGCGGATTATTTAGTTGATGTATTTATAATACTGAAGATGCTCAGTATCCACCTGAAATGTGGACTCAAGCATGAGCAGAGCCAACTTTAACCAGAATAGCGTGCGAGTCGTTCCATTCCCATTTTAATTCTAGCTTTTACACTTCTCATCCAAATATTTTTATGATTATAGAAAAGTTCAAAGAAATTAAAGTAAAAACATACATTAAATCAAATACTTTATATGAAACTTTTAAATATAAAATCCTAAAATCAATTAAAAAAAGGGAAAAAATTAAAAGGTTGAATTAATAAATATATTAGCGGTAATTTGTAAAACACCAATTGATCAATATGTATCAACAACATGTTATTTTTTTTATTGGTCTGTTAAACATCAATGGCCATTAGTTACATTACAGTGAGGATAGTGTACAGATTTCTATTGTTTTCGGGTTTGCATTTTTAAATTAAACTGTAGAGGTTGGATATTTTTAAGAATTTTATGATTTTGTTGATTGTGTCTGCGTTTGGTCCGAGTGCTGCGTCCAGGGTGTTGGGAATGTTGAGGCTATTGAGTACGTCTGTGTATTGAAGGCACCCTGTGAATATGTGTTTGACCGATTGTTCGGTTCCACAGGTGGAGCAAATAGGTTTTTCTTGCATTGCCATGAGGAATCCGTGAGTTAGACGAGTATGTCCGATTCGAAGTCTGTTGATTATTACTAGGGCTAGGATTTTGTAGCATTTGCATTTTCTTTCTTAGTACTCCAGGACATAGCTAATCAAAAACAAAATTCGATTCATACATCACAGAGTTCAAATTTACAATTTTGATTTTGCTTTTTTTGCATTTTCTTATGATATTCGTAAATAAATGCTTTTTTGGTACTTTAGTATCAGTTTATTAGCTTTTTATTTAGTTTTTGTTAATTATACGCATATTTAACATATTTAGAACATTTACGTACTTAGTTATCTAAATTATTCTTTATCAATTTATTTTCATTAATATATATTTCGTGGCTTCACCTTATCGGAAAATATTTCTGAAAATAAATTATTTTTTTATTCTTTTTTTAAATTTTGTCAAAGTGATTACCGAGTGGGGAGTTGTGGTTACGTTGACTATCTGGACTTCAGACGCAATGAGAACGATATTTATTGACTTGTTTACTATGTCTAAAATTACAATAATATTATTTAGCATTCACTAATTATAGGAATTTTCATGGGGGTTTATATTCGCATGCTAACGTACGGATTATTGTTATTTATCGTGGAGCTATGGCCCATAAGTCACATTAGTTGTCGTTAATACGTTATGCCGACAAGTATTTAATTGTTTGTTGCATCTTAAAATGCTTTTTTTGGAGCATTATTGGCAATTTTTTAATGTCTTTATTGTAGGTTTTTAGTGCATCATTTTCCTAGCCCTAATTATTACTTTTTCTCTTCTGTTAGTTAGGTGGTTTGGCCAACCGAAGATAGAGTTTTTAATTGTTCTTAATTTTGTGTTTTGCTTAAGCCAATGTGTTTGCCATTTGATTTGTATTATTTCCTTGATTTTGTTTTTAGTATCGGCTAGAGTTGTTATGTTTAATGATGGAGTGTCGGAGGATTCTACTGCTTTCTTAGCTTCTTGGTCTGCTATTTCGTTGCCTTCTATGTTGTTGTGTCCTGGGACCCAGATTAGTGTAACAACATGTTATTATTTTTCCTAATTTTAACTTTTTAAAAGTATAAATTTTTTTTTTGTTTATTATACAGCTGCAACGAACTATGTATTAATAATACATATATATTTCGTAATTTTGTGAACATTTTTCCACTAGAATACTAGATAAAAGCTCACGGGCGCAGTTTACATATTATACCTTTATACAACTGATAAAAATTCGAGCGCAGTTTACATGTACGATTTTGTGTTTACCTGTGCCTCGGGCGCAGTTTACGATCGCCGATAGTAACAGAATAGTTGAAGGATTAATACATTTTAATAGGTTATCAAAATTAAAGAATAAAAAATTAATGACTACCTATTTATAACATTATTGTATATAAATTATTTTCCGTACCTAAACGGAACAACTATTTTTTACTTTATTCGTATTTCATCCGTATCTATGTTTTTCAGTTGCGTTGGAAGGGTTCTGTGTTTACAGATTTGTGGAAGTCATTAGTGCACCTGTGTCAAAAAATGAAATAGATGATACCACATCATAAAATCTTTTGTATAAATATAATAGTGTCTATAATTTCATCTAGATGCTACAGTATCCATCGATTCAAATATTTACCTGTCAAAAATTATAATTTCATTTTAAAAGTAAGTTTTACTTTATGATTCTATTTTTAAGAAGATTCCTACTTGTACTTGATATTATACACTATAATAATATACGTACAATATAAATACTGTATACTTAGACAATACTCTAATAAAAAATAATGAACCGATAAATATATGATTCGGTACATGTTGTGGTAATTATTTGGTAAACATTTTGATTGAGGTAAAAAATTCAAAAACAAATTCACAAAACTCTTAAATCATGAGTTACAGTGTCTTAAAGTTTTTTTTCGAGAAAATAGCTAGTATAAATTGTTGATCTTTTACGGAATTATAACTATTTTAAATTGATACAATAGAAAATCAGGAAACAAAATCATTCATATTAAATAATGGTATAAAATAAATGGAAGGAGGGTGTCGTGGCCGGGTGGATTGGGCGGTCGCGCTTATTGCTCTGACGCATAGTAATCACATGGACGAGTCATGGACTCCAGAAAATGAGACTTCAATAAATATGACAATGTCGAACAAACAAAATTAATGTTCAAGGGCTCTAGAAGAATCGCATGTTATTAAACACATATTTTTCTCATTTTTACTTTGTTTACACACTTCGAATAGCTTTTCATCAATTCACTAAATGATCACGTACAAATTAATTGAAATTTGGACAGGAAAACGACCGACGAGTCAGCGAGAGCTATCATAGTATAGTTCATAAACGTGAAATAAAGTATTGTTTATTTTATTATTATGTATCAATATAAAGTATACTAGAATTTAGGGTGACTATAAAAATAAAATAAAAATGCGGGACAAAAAACAAAATAAATGTGATGAATAATTTTTAAATACATAGTAGATACATGAAAACAACTGAACTAGTTTGAATAAAGATTATGCATGTTGTTAATGCTCGAACGCGATGAGGGACCAGTCTTAATGACGATAGTAAAACACAAAAAAAAATGTTTTGTATTTTCCTTATAATTTTTGTGTGCGCCGTACCCCTACCAGGTAGGCAATTAGTTGTGCGCCTTTGTTGTGGTGGATAGGCAACTGAAACTACGTTGGTAATTGATTGCAGCGATGACGATAAAGGATAAGCAAAGAGTTATAAATATATATTACAAGGGAGTGCAGGAAGTAGAGTCTAGTTATTTGGGGGGAAGTCTCTGTGGTCGGATCGGTCTGGTGCAATGACCACAGAGCTCACACACAAATCTGACAAATATTTAACAACTACTTAAAACTACGTGACGAAGGTAACTGCACAGCTGGTAACTCGATGTATAACGATGACCTGGGCGGCCTCCCACACACCACGGCGAGTGCTGGCGGTCTTACGCGGTGTTGGGTGTGGACGGCGTGTTTGATCCGCGAGAAAAACAATTCACAATACAAATAACAAAATAACTCACGTGGTGTTGGTATTTGAATCAGGTGGTTTTATTTATTAAATAACTCACAAAAAAGAACGTTGCCACAATGGCGAACGAAGAGACCAAATAATAAAAAAAATGTGTAGGTATAAATTACGACTAGATTAATAATAATAATAATACAATACTGGTAAGATTCACGTTGCCGCAATGACGAACGATGAACAAAAAAACGTAGTGGTGCTTCTACAACGACCGAGAAACGACAACGAGAAAACAAAGAACGATATAAAATTGACAAAAATAAAATTATTGAATAAATCATACACAAAACAATATTACATAATAAAACACTAATGATATAATTTCAATAATTTATACAAATGGTGGAAGATGAGGAAGAGGGAAGCAGATAAGGACGTGCACCGCTGCGCCGTACCGACTGGCTCTCGCACACGTACTATTTATAATACTAATTATAATAGTGATGATTTTACTCCGGTGTGTCCGGCTGTGTTCGTGAACACATGTATTATTTGTATTATACAAGCTACTTAACTAAATATAATAATATAAAAAAAACAAATTTAAATTTAAATGTGTATTGTATCATGATTATATTATACAAATAAAATACGGTTAGTAAATATTCGTAGGTAAACAAAAACACCAAAATTATTTATTTTGATGTCAATGGTTGGTCTTTTTCTGCTATTTTTGTGTACTTTTGTGCTGAACTAATTGCTTCAAGTAATTGATTTTCTTTAAATAAAATACTATAAAACTAATGAGTAATAAAAGTAGTTTGAAAAATGTATTTTTATGAAGAAAAAAACGGGATTAATACGGGACAGACTTGGAAAAACGGGACAAAATGCGTCCCGTATTACTTTTGTTGGGACAACGGGACATAAAGTTGAAATACGGGACAATCCCGTATAATACGGGACGTATGGTCACCCTTTACTAGATAGATATGTGATGAATTGTCTAACTTGGACAAACGGTGCTGAACCGCATTTTTTACCTGCACTTCAAACGTGTAATTTTTTTTTTTTGTCATCGAAACGACCGTAAGGTCTTTGTCAATGATTTGTCACTTGGGAGGGATAGAGTGCAGTGTAGCACTTGGTATCCCCTTCTCTAAGAAGAGAATTTTCACGTGTGTGGACTTTACTCCCAGTGGAGTGAGTCCGGTGGGGAGCAGTGTAGAGCAATCAGAACGATGGCAGAGGGAGAGACTACAGAATTAATTCTGCAGAATATTTTTTGCACTGAGCCGGGTACGAACTGCTGACTGCGCGCGTCGTAGCCAACTGTGTGACCACTGCACCACACTACTACTCCTCAAACGTGTAATGCAATTATTTAAAAACCAATAATAATGTGGCGGACGAACGAATTTGGAATGAAAAGTCCGGGCCAACAAATATGACTTAATTAACTTGACTAAATTAAGTCGTTTAAGAAACATTTATTGTACTCATTGTATAATTGTACACAGTGAAAGTGCCATTAATAACAGAATATTTGAACAATATTGACTTTCTGTATGTGAGATGTTTAAAACAATAGCTACAAAAACTGCATAATTTTACATTTATTTATTCGAGTTAAGCCCATGGTATTTATTCACTATTCGAACGATTGAAATAAGTACTTTCCCACATCATAATATAATTATAGCACACGAACAATTGCATATAGGAGTTAACCTCCTTCACTCTCCCATCAGACAAGGCGTTGTGTGTGTGTGTGTGTGTGTGTGTGTGTGTGTGTGTGTGTGTGTGTGTGTGTGTGTGTGTGTACAATGATAAGCTCTGATAAAGGTTTATAAGGACTGTCGTTATAAAAATAATTGATATACTAGTAGTGCCCACAGAAGTTCCATATTGTTAACATATATGTTCGAAATCGCCTCGTTGTAACGACTATCTGGTCCGCCGTTTGTAGGGCATCCCTCTACCGTGCGTCACCCGTGTACTCCGGGCGAAAGCTCCTACGGGGTCACCACTGGCACCGTGTGATCATCATTCCGCGTTCGCACAGACGTCGCACATTGTGCCGGAACCGTATGCCGTTTTCCTTTTATATTGTCCATGTGTGTTTGATCCGCATAGTCAGCGATTTGCTCGTCGCGTCGGTGCCCACTGCCCGGTGGAACTTCCATTTTGTCTGCCGTCAGTACCGGTTCGTGGTGTTGCAGTTGGTGTAATCACATTAGCTGTTGTTGCCACGTCACCGTCTATTATCGGTGCCGCTGATATCACCACACCAGTATCAATATGAATCCGGGATTGTAAATTATTATTATATTATTATTGTTATGATAATTATTGTTATCATACAGATTGGACGACACGGTGTCCAAATATACTCGTATGTGTTACCTTACGCACTCGGCTTGTTATTCGTCATTCCAAACCTACTCGGATGAAATTCCGTGAAACGCATAGACTTATTTTATATTTAGCTGCCACCGGCCAAATGATTTGTATAAGCCGGTAGCGAACAATATATGTTACACGGTATTTACCTGATTCACCAAGTAACAGTAACACGTCAAATTGTATTATATTATTTAATTACACGCATATCAACAATTCATCGTATGGTCAAATAGACTAAATTAATGCTCAAAAACATATAGCATAACACGTAATATCCTAAGGTTTCTTGCATTTAGAAGCGGTGTCCAACGCCAGTGACACACATCTTTTTATTCACCATTACTAAGGTTAACCAATTTAGAAACTTTAAAAATATGGAGAATTAGACTCAATCTTTGTTTCACTTTTAAACTACTAAATGGTATCATTAATTGTTCTAAGTTACTGGTTAAATTTAATTTTCTAGTACCCACTTTTCGTACTAGGAACTCAAATACATTTTATACGCCATTCCATCGTACTAATTATTCAAAAAATGCCCCTATTACTAGGTTAATGGACCTTGTAAACAGGTACAACATTGACTTGTTCTATAGTTATAATATTATTTATTTTAATGTATAACTTAAAAATAATGTTAATATTGATTGCTTATTATAATCTTATGTATAATAATTAATAACTAACCTAACTTTATTTCTGTATCTAACGATTTGTATTGTATTACCAGAAGAAGCCAACGTATGGAACAATACTTTGTGAACCACCATGGTCTTTGTTCTTTTGTATATATTGGGCTCAGCCCGTATAAAATTTCTATAAATAAATAAATTAAATAAATAAATTTTTATTTCTTATTCTTATGATATATTTGACATAATGGCACATTTTTGTGATTGTCAAGCCCCACCTTACTAACAAATATTTGTCCCCCCACTCCAGCAAATACTTTAATATGATAGTATATTAGAAATTATCTAAAATCTTATTGCACGATTTCAAAAAATGTTGATACGCTATCTACGAATTCAAAATAATACAACATATTTGAATGGTCAAGACGATGGTTAAAGCTCAATAAGTTAACATTTTATTTTTGACTTTAGTAATATTCAAAAATAGCTATTTTCTGGAACTTATTTTTCAGAAAACTTTGATGATTAGAATTTCAATTTTCATTAACTCTTAGGTTTTTAATAATCTTTTTAGTTACAAAAACCTCGCGAAGTCGACACTAAATGGAAGGATGTCTGAGGTTTAAAAGCAATTTATAACTTTTCAAAAAATTGAGGGACGACAAACTATTTATAAACGTTAATACTTTAAAATAAGGATAAGTAACCATAGATTTGCTTTAAATAATATTAGTTAATCTGTCAAAAACTTTGCCCCAGCAAAGACTGTTCCGTGCGAAACCGTGTGGTTCAGTTTGTTTAAATAAATTTTTATTTCTTATTCTTATGATATATTTGACATAATGGCACATTTTTGTGATTGTCAAGCCCCACCTTACCAACAAATATTTGTCCCCCCACTCCAGCAAATATTTTAATATGATAGTATATTAGAAATTATCTAAAATCTTATGGCATGATTTCAAAAAATGTTGAAACGCTATCTACGTTAGGCGAATTTCTACGGTTTAAGAGCCGCTGATCATTAATGTGTATTATATCCCAAATCCCAAACAAAAATATTCCACCAAAGTCCGTGTAAAAAACGCCAAGTACAAAAAAATGTTTAATAACTTTTAAGGTTTTAACTTGGCTTGTAGGTATATACAATTATTTTATTCTTTTAATTTGCGATGATTTATTTATTTATTTTAAGTGAAGGCACATGGTTAAACAATAATGCGTATAAATCAGAAAAATTTGAACAACTGGACAAACTCTTGTCAAGTATATATTTTATGCATATTGCACAGCTGAAAAATTAAACTCTTGAGGAAAATTAAAAACATGAGAAGATTGTACATTTTTTAATTTTATAAATTCAAATTTGAAACAAAGATTATCATGATAATCAGGGGATGGTTTTTCGTGCCATAAGATTTTAGATAATTTCTAATATAATATCATTAAATTATTTTCAGTTATGATATTATTTAACCAAATAACTGCATAATTAAAACAATATTCCTATGATTATTAAGTTGTTTATAAGTTTAATTTTTGAATGATCTTTCCACTAAGTATCACTATGGCTTTTCTATAGAAAGAATATTTATAAGGTTCTTTGAAAAATAAATATAAAAATATCTCAACGAATCTTGTTATATTGAAATAATTGTATATATTTTAAAGTTATAATAAATTATTTTAATTTAATAATGGGTTCTTCTTTTGTGCATGTATTGTAATTTAGCGTATGATGCGAAGAGTTGTTGCGGTAATATGAATAATATGCTTCATCATAATAAGATAGGGTTTTTAAAATATGTAAATTGTAAAAATTGTTTTCTTGGAGACTAAGATACCTATAAATTATCTAACCTAGGTAACCTAGATAACCTAGGTATATTAATACTTTAATGAACCATATTATACTAATATATGATTTTCTTACCAGAACATTTACAGGAAAATCACTATTTAAACCGTAAATATTATTTTTATATACCAATAATAGATTTAGAAAATAGTAATACATGTTTACAAAAATGTATTAATATAAAAGCACAAACTGAACTACACGGTTGCGCACGGAACAGTCTTTGCTGGGGAATAGTTTTTGACAGATAAACTAACATTATTTAAAGCAAAGCTATGGTTACTTATCCTTATTTTATACTATAACCGTTTATAAAAAGTTTGTCGTCCCTTAATTGTTTGAGAAGTTATTAATTGCTTTAAAACCTCTGACCTCCTTCCATTTAGTGTCGACTTCACAAGGTTTTTGTAATTAAAAAGATTATTAAAAATCAAAGAGTAAATGAAAATTTAAAGTCTTATCATCAAAGTTTTTTGAAAAATAAGTTCCAGAAAATAGCTATTTTTGAATATTACAAAAGTCAAAAAATAAAATGTTAATTAATTGAGCTTTAACCATCGTCTTGACCATTCAAATATGTTGTATTATTTTGAATTCAATCTGTTTACCATCAGTGGTTCCCAAACTTTTAAACATCACCGCCAAGAAAAGAAATCCAACAGACACCCCCCTTGCTTAAAGAAAAATGTATTGGTACATTCACCGAAAAATTAGTTTATTATTTATATATAAGTAGGTAGGTACATTTTTTATTATAAAATATATTGTATATGTACAAATAACAAAAAAGTATCCTGATGAGATGGATTTATCAGGTTTTTTGTCCGTAATTAAAGTGCTTCATAAAATATCATATCTAGTTTTTAATAAAAAATTAAAAGATTCACGGCCCCTTTTTTTAATCCAAACGCCCCACTAATAAAGTTTTTAACTTCCATCACTCCCCTCGATAGCTCTAGCACCCACAAAAGGATTGCTATCGCCCACAAAAGAGGTGCTATCACCCACTTTGAGATAAACTTTCGCTGATTAAAAATTACATGGCCTTGTGATAGAATATACTCTAGAAATATAAGTATAATGCTATAATCCATAATGCCATAATCCTGATACGTGACCGTTTTCTATTTCATAATGATGGTTCTATTTAGTGCGTGTAGTCTATCTCTATTGCTCACTAAATTAAGGTATACATATACTTACAAATTGTAATAATTATATATTACTATATGTTTAAGTTTATTATAAAGTGATTAGTAACATTCGAAAATTTATAAACACATGTTCTATAATTTAAATGCCAGAAAACTGCAGGGCTGACTTGATTAGAGCTGAAGGTACGTTGACTATATTCAATCTACATATACGAGTACATAAAATAACGCACGATGATGCCTTATGTCTAACCACGTTTGATAATCACTAGATAAGTATAGTGTTATAGTATATTCACTACTGCAAGTGCAATACTTTGTAGATATTATTGACATCTTGGTAACTAATATGAAAAAAAAAAAAGTTTTTATTATTATTACTGTCATTAAGTGTGTATGTGTCAAATTTAGTCAGGCTGTATATTTCATTGTATGACTCTCATTTTGTTTTTAACAAAATACACTAGCACGAAAATAATTTATTACAATAAAAACAAGGCATTGAAGGGACAGATATATAACATAAAATATTATATTTGTATAACCTTTACAAAAAAATTATAATGAGGATCTTTGTTATGAATTAGCTCTGGTATTTATACCTAAACCCTGTTCCGCTATATTATTTATATAATTTTAAGAAAACTGTATGACACCGTTACAAAGATTCTCATTTTAATTTTATATACTCGTATAGAATTTATATTTATTGGGGAATGTATAAAATGTAATATTACGAGTATATTCAAATTTATATTTTTTATGTTCACATATTATAATAGAGTTAGCGAAAGAAAAACCGTATGATGGTAATTTTTACAAGTCTTTTAAAATGGGAAATATTTTTTTATTTCTGTATATATATATAAGTTCATTAAAATATGAAAAAATAATACATTCAACTGGTAACAAATAATTGAAAATGTTCATTGTTTTTGAATTTTCTTGTTTTTCTTTTATTTTAATCTCGTTTGTACTATTAATTTGCTTTATTTTGAAATATTCTATTAATAATTTACTTAATTGGTTTTTTTTAAGTTGGTTGTTATATTTATAAATGTTCAATACTTCGAGTAAAATTTATTTTAATTGCAAATACAAATACATATACAAAATACACAAATACAAATACAATCGTCGTTATTGTGCGCTATCGCGGATCGTTCCGCTTATCTTGCGATTATTGATATATTTGATTATACATCGTTGTGTTTATTCGAAGTCATCTACCCGTGGCGGCCCAGGCCGTCGTCTAAAAATGGATTCGACGAACAATGGTACTACGGAGATAACACTAATCCCCGTTGATCAAGCAATACTGGTGCGCATGCAAAATGAAAATGAAACATTGCACAAACTTGTAATCGAATTACAAACGAGTAATGCACAATTACAGAGCCAACTACTAGACATCCAAGTGAGTAATATTTATACCAATAATACTACTATTACAATTGTTATAAATAAAAATACAAACGTACATAATGGAGCCGATCACAGCTCAGAGATTAGTTCAAAGGCACAGACAAAAGATACCCAATCAGTACCAAAAATATACAAACCACCGCCAATTACAGCATGTGGTGTTAACGATATACAGTTCTTAGTTTCTATTTTAACTCGTGAAGAAGTCGCCGGTCATGAACAGCAACTAAAAGCTTTCGCTAACGGTGACATTAAAATCTCAACAGAGGATGAACAGCAGTTTAGACGAACATTAAGAGCTCTTGAAAACAACAAAATCGAGTTTCATAGATATCAATTGAAAGCTGAAAAAAAATTTCTGGTCGTAATACGTGGATTGCACCCAGAAACCGACATATGTGAAATCAAAAGAGACCTATTCGATAAAGGGTTTCCTGCAGGCGATGTCTCAAACATTCAAATTAAAAAAAGCTTAATCCCATCGATAAAAATACCGAAACTAAGCGGATAAGATTGCCTTTATTTTTCGTAGACTTAGTTCCACAAGAAAATAATAAAGACATTTACAAGCTTGATAGTCTATGTTACCATAAAATTAAAATAGAACCACCAAGAAAGAAAAAAGATGTGCCACAGTGTAAAAACTGTCAGTAATTTGGCCATACACAAAATTACTGCCACAAAAAACCAGTGTGTGTAAAATGCAGTGAAGGTCATAGAACAGAAAACTGCCAAAGTCAAAAAAATCAAAAGCTAAATGTGCTTGTTATAGTCCTCGTCGGATAAACTCGGTAGAGTCCGTCGGCACTAAGTAACGTTTTTAAGTTCGCACTTTCAAACACAAATAAGGATAGAATGGATACAACTTGTAACAAATAATTATATGAGTGAGTCGAATGACCGTTTATTAACTTGGTTATTACAAGACTGGCTATGCGGACGTCGTGAGGCGTCCGGTTGACCAAAAATGCTTACTTGCATTACTCCCCACATATAAAGATTAATGCATAAGCATATACGAGCATATAATAATAATAATAATAATAATAATAATAATAATAATAATGATAATAATAATAATGATAATAATAATAATATGGCGTTCATAACACCCCCAGCGCTAAATGAAAGTTCATTGTCTATTGAAAGGTTAAACTATCCTAGGCAATGGACTTTCACGGTTAGGTGTGTTTACATCTTCGTATATTTTATTTTCTATATTTTTCTCTATGGAATTTTTAATTTTGCCACATTTATTTTTAAGCTTAATGTATAAACTTACAACTATTAATAAGCCCATACTTATGATGACAGTTCCCAATATTACGTAGAAATTGGTGTTCATTTTTATCATAGTGTCATTGTTTGTTGATAGTTGTTTTAAATTTTCTAAAGAATTTGAATATTCCAATAGTTTATTTAAATTGTTTTTAATTACAGATTTATTATTATTTAAAATCATTAATTTATCTGAAATTATGTCTCTATCGGTTAGTGGAATTTGGAGGTTAATTGACACGTTTAATTGTGGGATAATATCTTTATATATTTTCGTAGTTACTTTTTTCTGTGATATTAGCAGTGTGCCATCATTTGTATTGGCCTCACATTGATTACTTAATTCTAAGGTTCCTATACCATTTACATTTACTATTTCTACTTCAGATATATCTTTACATTTAACAATAATATAATCCTTATCTGTAATATATATCCACGAATTTGTGTTTTCTAATCTATGCCAGATACTGAAATTAAAATTAACATTTCTTAAGTTACATGAATCAGGTATTACACTGGGTTTTCTGAATATCATTAATTCACATGAATTATCTAAATGATGTAACTGTTGATCATATGGACATGCTAATGTTTTTGTTATTTTTTTACATTTTGATAATTGTATTTCATTGAACTCTATGTAATATAATCTAGATTTCTCTATCGCTATATAATGAGTTGTAGGTACAATTGCTACATATGTGTTATTAAACAACTTAATCGGTAAAGGTATGGTCTTATATAATATGAACTCGTAACTATTAACTAAAGGTATTTCCATATTAAAAATTAATATATCTTCTATACAAACAACGTTAGTTGTAGTGAGTCGAAGCAATTCTGAAACTCCAGAAACGTCTAAATTAACTGGTATGTCTTCCCCAACAGGTAATTGTGTTTTAACATCTTTTATTTGGTTTTTAAGCGTTTTGACGTCTATTATGTTAGAGTGTACTAAGCCTTGAATGGCCATGTTTATAATGTTAACTAGGTTTTCGGTTTCAAATGCGTATTGTGTTAAAATTAGGTTTAATAAAGACACTTGTTCCTCTAGGGCTGTTTCGAACTCTAAGATGCCTATATGGATTTTTTCTGCCTGCATTTCGCGAACTAAATGATTATATTTATCGACTAAGTTTACTTGTACTTTTTCCACCTCTAACAAGGACGAGTTTACGTTCGATATTATTGATTGCATGATTTGGGTTTGGGTTTCAGTTAATCGTGAAATACGTGATTTTGAAATTTCCAGTTCCCTAATCTTATCATAAAAATATTCTGCGTCGGCATCGTCGCAAGTTCCAAATAGAACGTTTGCTACTCTGCCAACTATATTTATTAGGCCTCTTTTGTTACGATGTTTTTCTTTTGGGGATTCTATAACTCTCATAACATGTTCTATATTATTACTAATTTCTGCTAAAAAATTGTTAGCCTGGTATTTGTATTGGCTACAAGTATGTTGTACTGATTGAATCTCGAGAAATTTTCTTAGTTCACAAGATTTCTCAATCTGATTAATCATATTATTGATTTTATGGTATTTTTCATCATAATTCGTGATATTAATATAAGTAAGAAATCGCCAATAGGAATTATGAACACGTAAATTGTCAATTGCATGGAAATAAATCCCTGATGGATTAGCGATTGGTGTAATATTGTAGTGGTTCTTTTCTGCTTTTCCAATTGAAATAGTTCTGAAAGAAATAACAGAATTGGTCAAAGAAAAGACTGTTATAATATGATGAAACGGATTTGTGGTTCAGATATAAGTATTAGCATATACTAAAATTATTTAAAAATTTTGAATTAAATATAAGTCTATATATACATAAAAGTTACTTTTTTTTTTTTGGCATGACTTTACGAGTGATATATTTTTAATTCATTTTTATGAAGTCTGACTTCTCTACGTCCACGTTTAATCAAAACGTTTTCGTTATCCTGTAAGCTTACTACCTCATAGGGTCCTAACCACTTGGGGCTAAATTTACCTTTACGAGTGTGATTCTTGATGAGTACCCTCTCTCCTACATTGATATTAATCTCATTTTGTTTTTTGTCGTATGTTGTTTTAGATTCTCCTTATTGTTTATTAGATTTTTTCTAGCTATTAGAGAGGTTTCCTGCAGTTTTTTGCGAAGTTCAAACGTGTAGTCCTCATAACTGTAGAACGGTTGAGGTTTACGAGAGAGTGTATGTGGAACTTCTGTTGGATGACCGTAAACGAGTTCGTGTGGTTGGAACTTCGTTGAAGAGTGTATTGTACTGTTGTACGTAAACATTGCATACGGAATAAAATCATCCCAATCTTGCTTCTTCTCATTAACGTAATGACGTAGGTATTCCGCTAATGTACGGTGCGACCGTTCTAGAGCACCATTTGATTGTGGGTGATATGCAGTTGTGTTGATTTTCTTAATGTGTAATAGCTTACAACATTCATTAAAAATCTTACTCATAAAATCCGGTCCCTGGTCTGTTAGGAATGAGTCAGGAAGACCATGTTGACAAACGAAATGCTCGACAAAATGTTTGGCTATTGTATTTGCTGTATGATTTTGTAACGGTACCGCCAGTGAAAACTTTGTTAGGTCGTCTTGGATTGTTAATATATATGAGTTTCCTTTCTGTGACGTTTCCAATGGACCTACTATGTCCAGAAAAACTTTTTCAAAAGGTTTACTTGCCGTTGACGTTACCACCATGGGTTGCTGCACTTTACGATTATCAATTTTGTTTATTTGGCATGATTCACATATTTTTATATATTCTATCACGTCTTTCTTCAGGTTACTCCAGTTATGATGTTGCTTAATTCGTTTAATAGTACGAGACACACCTTGGTGACCTCCTAACGGAGATACATGAAACTCCTCGATAATATTGTGTTTTTCTTCCTCTGAGTAAATGTCAATACTATAGATGAGTATTTTTATATCAGAATTCTTAAAAACATATCGTATAATCGTACGCACTTGTTCCCAATTTAGTAGATCACAACCGCTACCGATTTTGGGAAGATCTACTTTCTTTATGTTATGAGATTCACAAAATTGTCGTAGGTTTTTAATGGCAAAAAACATTGTTTCATATGTGGGTTTCTGGGTATGTCACTTCTTGGTGATTATGTATAAAATATAACGTTGGTTCTCTTGGAGAAAAGCGATTTCGGTCACTTGTTTATCTTGTTGTATTAATTGATCAATTTTTCCAAATTTTCGCCTAAACTCTAGGCTGATGCCTTCTGACATTTTAAAATTCTCTGATACACCGTGTCCAATGGCATAATCTATTGGTGATTCAAATAAATTTCCTTCTACTTCCGTAACGTTTGAATTTGTTATTAATTTTGATTGTACGTCTTCTAAATATTTCTGATATTAATTTGGTGCTTCAGACTCCTGTGGTACACTTGTGACTGTTATCCGACTTAAAGCATCTGAATTGGTGTTTTGTACACCTGGTTTATATATAATGTCATAGTCATACTCTTCTAGTTGGAGTCTCCACCTTGTTAGTCGTGCTCCGGGATCCTTTATCCCAAACAGCCAAGATAAGGGCTTATGATCCGTTATAATGTTAAATTTACGGCCATAAATATACTGTCGAAATTGTTTTGTAGCCCATAATATTGCTAATAACTCTTTCTCCGTTGTATTATAGTTAGTTTCGGCCTTATTTAGTGTGCGTGATGCATAAGCTATAGGTAAATCTGATCCGATTTTTCCTTGTGAAAGGATAGCACCGATCGCCACATTACTTGCATCCGTTGTGATATTGAACGGTCTGTCAAAATCTGGGTATTGGAGTAATGGTTCGTTTGTCAGAATGTTTTTGAAAAAAATGAAAGAATCCTGGCATATATCCGTCCAAATAAATGGTTGATTTTGTTTCAATAGACTTGTGAGAGGTTTAGCTTTTTTACTAAAGTCCTTTATGAATTTCCGGTAATACCCAACTAATCCAAGAAAAGATTTAACTTCCTTAGCGTTTACAGGTACAGGGTAATTGACCAGACATTCTATTTTCTTTGGATCCGGTTTTACTCCGTTTTCGGTAATTACGTGTCCAAGGTAATTTACCTCATTCCTCAAAAACTCGCATTTTGGAGGTTGGAGTTGTAAGTTGAACTTACGTAATCTATCAAAGACTTCTCGCAGCCGGATTATATGTTCTTTTAAGGTTGAGCTGATAACTATTATGTCATCTAAATAAACAAATGCTCTTGATCCGTTGATCCCGTTTAGTACTCTATTCATCAATCTCTGAAATGTTGCCGGAGCTCCTTTTAAACCAAAACACATTCTCTTGAACTCATAATGGCCTTTATCTGTACTGAAAGCTGTTTTTTCCATATCTACTGGAGAAATTGGGATCTGGTGGTACCCACTAGCTAAATCAAGGCAAGAAAAATATTTGGCCTTACCTAGTTGGTCTAATATAGATGTTATATCGGGCATAGGAAATGCATCGCCTATTGTGACATTATTTAGCTTTCGAAAATCTACTACGACTCTGTATTTTTTATTTCCTGAAGCGTCTGCTTTCTTTGGTACAATTAGTAGAGGAGCATTCCAGGGGCTCTCACTGGGAATAATGATTCCATTCTCTTCTAATTGTTCAATTTGTTCGTTTATCTCTTCTTTTTGTGCGTAAGGAAGACGATACGGTTTCTGATAGATTGGTTGAGTACCACTTGGGGTCTTTATTTCATGCTGTATCGCTTCTGTGCAGTTGATTGTATCTCCTTCTAAAAAGAAAATATCTGAATATTCGCTGCATAGTTCTAGAATCGCTTCTTTTCCTTCATCGTTCATGTGGTCGCAATTGAGCGTATCCTTTAAGATTTGAATGCGATTTTCCGTGTTATTATATTTTTTTACCGTACGAGTATTATTTATTGAAACTATATCAAATACTTCATATGATAAGTCTGTAAGTTTCGGTATAATTATTTCTTGAGATACTTCTGTAGGGTTCATAACATTAATAAGGATTTGTTTATTTTTTATAATATTCAGTACATTTCCACATAAAATGTTTTTTTTCAATTCTTGCGCGTGAATAAGCACATTTTGACCCGATTGGTCATGAGTGTCTACTTGTATTGGAATAATTAATTCGCTACGAGCCGGTATAGTGTGTATTTCTTCTGATTTAGACGTTAATTCCTCCTTTCCTACATCAATGATTAGTTTATTAGCCCTAAGGAATGGGTTTCATAATATGCCATCACCAACTATCGGAAATGATGAATCCACTACCTGGAATTCAGTTTTGTAGTTTTCATTGTCTAATGATACTGTTAGAATTGTACTCCCTAGAGTATCAACTAATTTATCACTGATACCTTGCATTGTATATATCTTCGTACTTTTCATCATAATGTCATCTTGAAGTTTATTTAGTTTAATAATATTTAGCTCTGAACCCGTGTCCAGTAATAGATTTGCTACACCTTGCGTGCATTGTGGAATTCCGCATGTGGCGTGATTGTTCTTTAACTTTATTGTAAAATTGAAGATGTTTAATTTTGGGCGATTATCTTGAGTTCTCGAACCGAACGGTTGCCCGTTGTGCTCGGTCCTGTACCGTTTCCCGATGTGGACGGCTGATTTTGAAAATTTTTCTTTTCTTTTCTTGTCTCTGCATTTTTTTTCTTGTAACAATCTATCTCCACATGACCTGATTTTTTACAGTATGTACAGTGTTTTGTTTGATTATTATTTTCACTCTTTTGATCATTATTTTCCTTACTGTACCTATTTGATTGACCCGTGTCTATTCTGCGACTTGAATATCTGTACTCACTTGTATTATGATTGTTTCTACGACAGTTTTTACAATATTTGTTACTGACATTGTGGCTGGGTCTGCTGTTCAACAAGCGTTGTGTTCCTATATTTGATTGATAAATTTTGTCTTCTTCAAGGCTATCTTTTATAGCTTCTTCCAAGACTTGGTGATTTTTTGACTTTATTATTCCTCTAATAGTGGATGGTAATCCTTCTATATATGTCGTTATAGTTGTTTCTTTGATGTATTCATGTACTGCCCTAGCATCATTGGGGGACCTCTTACTTGTACTTACGTTACATAACTCATGTAAGAGCTTTTCTATTCTAGCGGAATATTCCTGCACGGTTTCACCTACTTTATGTCTAGTGGTTGATAACTCTAACTGTAGATATCCTGGGGTTCTTTGTGCACAAAACGTTATTTCTAATAACTTTTTTAATGCCTCCCATGATAAAATCTCCCTATGTTGTGTCGCCGCAAAGGCTTTACCCGACAATTTAGTTAAAATTGCTTGTAAAAGAATGGGACGACAGTCCTCGCTAATTGTTTTTGTAACGAAATCGCATGTGTTTAAGAATGGGTACACCTCTTGTGATTTTTCCCCATTAAATTTAGGTATTAAATTTATCGCTGTTTCTAAGGATAATGTTGTTGCTGGTTTAGTACTCATGCTTTCGTTTGTTATTTCAGTAGTGCTATTAATACTTAAATCTAATAACGTTAGGGTGTCAGGAGTATCTAAATTGTTATCTTTTCTTTTATCTCGCGATCTAGTTATTGGTTTATTTGTAGGATCACTGGGGACAAGACCTGTTCGACTAGGGACAAAATCAGGGTCTAATTCATTAGAGTCAGAACTGCTATCGTCACTATTACTAAGACTACTCGACATAAATTACTTATTTCTAAATAAGGAATATAAAATAATAAATATGCCCAAAAGAAAGAAATAAATATTGATAAAAGATAAAATAACTCACAGTAATGTAAATATTATTTCTGTTATCGTTGGTCCGTACATGTCTGTTGAAAGTTTCTCGTTGACGATGGTTGACTGACTATGACTCGATATCCCTGTAGATGGACTGACTATGACTCGATATCCCTGTAGATGGACAGGTAGTCCCACGACGTCTTGAAGTTTCTTCGTAGACGTTCTACGCCCCGAAACTGCTATGCGCGGGAACCACGTACAATGTATTATGCAGTGGGTTTAGGGTATATTATTTTGTATATATTTTGTTTTTGTATATTACATGTATACACTACTGTATATTGAATACGTATATTGTTTTATTGACAACGTTGGCGGTGTGTATTTGTGTGACGGACGTTTATACACTCGTGTTATATTTCACGGTCTCGGACAACGCTGACGATTGTGTCTGTATTAGCGTCGCTTACGATGTATATTAGAGGGTCTTGGTTAGTGGGCACGTAGTCCTCACTATTTTTTTTGAAGTTGCGTGTTGTATTGTAGTGACATGATGCCACGCCCAAGAATTTTGCTGATGTTAGCCAAAACTCGTCGTAATATGCTATGTACGTATATGTGTTGTGTATTTTAGACGTAGATTACGCATAAAACGTAATTATATTATATTTTAACGCAATTTTCTTCCAGAAATATTGTGTTTGCCTACCGGATAATCGTCGGTTTTGTTGTGTATTTTAGACGTATATTACGTATAAAACGTAATTATATTATATTTTAACGCAATTTTCTTCCAGAAATATTATGTTTGCTTACCGGATAATCGTCGGTTTTGTTGTGTATTTTGTTACGCTGTCACCATGTAAAAAAATCCTTGTGTTGTTGTTTTGAAAGAGCACCGCTGCCACCAGTTGTTATAGTCCTCGTCGGATAAACTCGGTAGAGTCCGTCGGCACTAAGTAACGTTTTTAAGTTCGCACTTTCAAACACAAATAAGGATAGAATGGATACAACTTGTAACAAATAATTATATGAGTGAGTCAAATGACCGTTTATTAACTTGGTTATTACAAGACTGGCTATGCGGACGTCGTGAGGCGTCCGGTTGACCAAAAATGCTTACTTGCATTACTCCCCACATATAAAGATTAATGCATAAGCATATACGAGCATATAATAATAATAATAATAATAATAATAATAATAATAATAATAATAATAATAATAATGATAATAATAATAATGATAATAATAATAATATGGCGTTCATAACATGCTAATTGTGGTGAAGCCTACACCGCAAACTGGAAGGGCTGCTCTGCCTACAAAAAAGCAGAAGAAAAAGCACACCCAAAAAAGGTTTCTGCAGTACAACGCATTCAACAAAAACCAACGAAAACTGTCACAACGGCCATATCTTATGCACAGATAACTGGCTCTCCTAATATTGATATAACGCCCCAAACGTCCAATCAGCAACAACAGTCCAACGTAAACAACTCCTCGTTAATAGATATCTTATCTGCACTTACATATCTAACAAAATCGCTAGTAAACGTCACATCTAGACTAGATAGATTAGAAAATATTCAATCTAAGTCTAACAACAAAAATCAAAAGAAAAAGAAATGAATCGCTCGTTGCGAATCATAGCATGAATTCATAGGATGAAATCAAAAAGTTTGCCAACATGCGAAAAAACTCGAGCTGCATCCCAATGCAAGTGCAAAAAAACTTCTAGACAACTTACAAGACATTAGGCGCCTCAAACGCCTAAAGCCATACGACTTAGTTTAAGTAACTTAGGCTAAGGATAGGGGCTATTTCACTGGAGATACAACCCCAAATACGTTCATGTATAATATATATATTTTAGGTAATTCATTATTATCATAATACTATTACTTAAGGAATTATCATATTGTACTACACATAATGTATAGTATTTATAAAGACTCTCGGTCGTTTAAATAAAGATGCCATAGGCAGTAATAAAAAAAAGCTGTATAATAGGTATAAAAAATGATATACTTGACAATAGTTTATCCAGTTGCTTAAATAGATTTGAATTATATGTAGTATTGTTTAATCGTGTGTGTCAACAGTTGAAATGAGAAAAAATATACATAAAAAAAATAAAATATACTACTTTTCACAAAATGTGTTTCTTTACCATATTTATTCATATGTTAATTATTTGACAATTTTTCCGTTAAATAAGCTAAAAACTGATGAAAATGTATATTATTCGTTTTCTTGTAACTAATGCTACACGTTTATTACTAAGCTTCAGAAAAACAAAAGTACAACATGTATTTTGTTCATAACATGTATTCAGTAATGACCATTTTACTAATCTGCATTGTTTTCCGAACAACCTGTGGTAACTATTATTTATTGTCAATCTACATGAGTATTTCTTTTGTCTTCAAATTATTTTCAGTTATGATATTATTTAACCAAATAACTGCATAATTTAAACAATATTCCTAAGATTATTAGGTTGTTTATAAGTTTAATTTTTGAATGATCTTTCCACTAAGTGTCACTACGGCTTTTCTATAGAAAGAATAGTTATAAGGTTCTTTGAAAAATAAACATAAAAATATCTCAACGAATCTTGTTATATTGAAATAATTGTATATATTTTAAAGTAATAATAAATTATTTTAATTTAATTATGGTTTCTTCTTTTGTGCATGTATTGTTATTTAGCGTATGATGAGAAGAGTTGTTGCGGTAATATGAATAATATGCTTCATCGTAGAAAGATAGGGTTTTTAAAATATGTAAATTGTAAAAATTTTTTTCTTGGAGACTAAGATACCTATAAGGTATCTAACCTAGGTAACCTAGATAACCTAGGTATGTTAATACTTTAATGAACCATATTATACTAATATATGATTTTCTTACCAGAACATTTACAGGAAAAACACTATTTAAACCGTAAATATTATTTTTATATACCAATAATAGATTTAGAAAATAGTAATACATGTTTACAAAAATGTATTAATATAAAAGCACAAACTGAACTACACGGTTGCGCACGGAACAGTCTTTTCTGGGGAATAGTTTTTGACAGATAAACTAACATAATTTAAAGCAAAGCTATGGTTACTTATCATTATTTTATACTATAACCGTTTATAAAAAGTTTGTCGTCCCTTAATTGTTTGAGAAGTTATTAATTGCTTTAAAACCTCTGACCTCCTTCCATTTAGTGTCGACTTCACAAGGTTTTTGTAATTAAAAAGATTATTAAAAATCAAAGAGTAAATGAAAATTTAAAGTCTTATCATCAAAGTTTTTTGAAAAATAAGTTCCAGAAAATAGCTATTTTTGAATATTACAAAAGTCAAAAAATAAAATGTTAATTAATTGAGCTTTAACCATCGTCTTGACCATTCAAATATGTTGTATTATTTTGAATTCAATCTGTTTACCATCAGTGGTTCCCAAACTTTTAAACATCACCGCCAAGAAAAGAAATCAAACAGACACCCCCCTTGCTTAAAGAAAAATGTATTGGTACATTCACCGAAAAATTAGTTTATTATTTATATATAAGTAGGTAGGTACATTTTTTATTATAAAATATATTTTATATGTACAAATAACAAAAAAGTATCCTGATGAGATGGATTTATCAGGTTTTTTGTCCGTAATTAAAGTGCCTCGTAAAATATCATATCTAGTTTTTAATAAAAAATTAAAAGATTCACGGCCCCTTTTTTTAATCCATACGCCCCCCAATAAAGTTTTTAACTTCCATCGCTCCCCTGGATAGCTCTAGCGCCCACAAAAGGATTGCTATCGCCCACAAAAGAGGTGCTATCACCCACTTTGAGATAAACTTTCGCTGATTAAAAATTACATGGCCTTGTGATAGAATATACTCTAGAAATATAAGTATAATGCTATAATCCATAATGCCATAATCCTGATACGTGACCGTTTTCTATTTCATAATGATGGTTCTATTTAGTGCGTGTAGTCTATCTCTATTGCTCACTAAATTAAGGTATACATATACTTACAAATTGTAATAATTATATATTACTATATGTTTAAGTTTATTATAAAGTGATTAGTAACATTCGAAAATTTATAAACACATGTTCTATAATTTAAATGCCAGAAAACTGCAGGGCTGACTTGATTAGAGCTGAAGGTACGTTGACTATATTCAATCTACATATACATAAAATAACGCACAATGATGCCTTATGTCTAACCACGTTTGATAATCACTAGATAACTATAGTGTTATAGTATATTCACTACTGCAAGTTGAATACTTTGTAGATATTATTGACATCTTGGTAACTAATATGAAAAAAAAAAACAGTTTTTATTATTATTACTGTCATTAAGTGTGTATGTGTCAAATTTAGTCAGGCTGTATATTTCATTGTATGACTCTCATTTTGTTTTTAACAACAAATAATTAAGTTTTTTTTGAAATTGACATTGGATAACAATGAGATAATCAGTTAGCCACACATCGCAGTAGATATTGGCCCTTTAAATGCAATAAAAAAAAAACTTGTTGAAAAATAATAACATTGGGCCAATCGCCTTTATTTCGTAAAAATGTGACATTCGCCATTCTTTCATCAAACCACAGATATATACACACTAAACTAGCACGAAAATAATTTATTACAATAAAAACAAGGCATTGAAGGGACAGATATATAACATAAAATATTATATTTGTATTACCTTTACAAAAAAATGATAATGAGGATCTTTGTTATGAATTAGCTTTGGTATTTATACCTAAACCCTGTTCCTCTATATTATTTATATAATTTTAAGAAAACTGTATGACACCGTTACAAAGATTCTCATTTTAATTTTATATATAGAATTTATATTTATTGGGGAATGTATAAAATGTAATATTACGAGTATATTCAAATTTATATTTTTTATGTTTACATATTATAATAGAGTTAGCGAAAAAAAAACCGGATGATGGTAATTTTTACAAGTCATTAAAAATGGGAAATATTTTTTTAATTCTGTATATATATATATATATATAAGTTCATTAAAATATGAAAAAATAATACATTCAACTGGTTATAAAAAATTGAAAATGTCCATTGTTTTTTAATTTTCTTCGTTTTCTTTTATTTTAATATCATTTGTACAATTAATTTGCTTTATTTTGATATATTCTTTAAATAATTTACTTAATTGGTCTTTTTTAAGTTGGTTGTTATATTTATAAATGTTCAATACTTCGAGTAAAATTTATTTTAACTGCAAATACAAATACATATACAAAATATACAAATACAAATATAATCTCATACATTTTATTCCAATAGAAACGTAATATTCAAATAAATTTGTTTTTATTTTTGTTTTCAACATCCCGTGTTTTTAGGTACACTATTATTTTAAATTTATATGACACTTATAATTTTTGCTTCTTTATACTAATGAGTTTAAGAGAATTTAAAAATTATAAATTATAGACGCATTTCATTCCTGACATTTGTTAGGAATGTATAATGTTTTATGTTGAACCTAGTTAAATATGAATGTATTCATCGATGATACTAATTATTTTAAATTTTTTGATAGCACTTTTATTAAAATTTGTACACTTTTCAAATTCTTTGAAGAAAGAAGGTGAAAGTACGTAATTACATGAATTAAATATAATTTATCTTCTTTTTAAAATCGGTAAAAACATTAATTTGAAATAACAACCAATAGTTGTTGTTTAAAAATTAACCCACAAAAGAGATTATAGTTATATCTCGGATTCGCCAACACTCTGTTTGCCGGGTTTTTTGTTTTTTGTTTTGTTTTTTTTTTTTAAAAAAAATTTCCAATTGGCAAATATATGTATTTTATATCACAGTCAATATTTACTTGCCCAGTGCGTTAATTATATAAGTATAAAAAATAATAATAAAACAAAGTATGATATTTTATGGTAAATTTTATAGACACTTTTAACTTTTTTAAATTTATTATAAGCTTATATAAAATTTATCTTAAAATTCCGTTGGTAAACTGAGTGTCAGTGAACGGGAAAATCACCGTCGTGGAACCCGTAAGGAGTAGTAGTAGTTATCTCACTTTTTACCTAAAATGGTGGAGTTGTGCTTTGGACAAATTCTGGTCCTAAGTAGACCTGCATTTATGTATAAAAATTTAATGATATTTATAATTTTATATTAATTCAGACGATATTTTATTTTTTTATAACTATAATCGTTTAAATAAAGTGACTTTAAAATACATTTTCAGTAAACAAGCCCATAGTTATAACTTGAATCATATTTGAACATTTTTCAGTTTTGACTGATAGTCACGGTTGCGTTATTGGATTCTGTTATTGCGATAGTAATATAACATATTTTAATAGTACACTGTATACTTTATAACATAAGGATTTGTATATTTAAAAAAAAAATGTTTAGCCATTGATTACCATACTCAGTGTTCCCAATTTATTATATTATACATTCTGATAAGTTATAGGCATTATAGCATATATTAATACGAGTATATATTATAAAAACGTATGGCGGTTTATTTGGACAGTTATACATATCTAAAGTTCTACAGGACTGATATCCTTGATTTTTTGAACGCTCGTGTTTGGTATGCAGATGAGCTGTATAATGAGAAAATTCCAAAAATGTGTTAGTATATACGAGTATTTAGTATTCCTGAAGTGTGTAAGCAAATGGTACTACGCACGGTTAAATATAATTATTAATGATTCTACCTATAATCGTTTTAGGCACTCGTCATGTTCATAATGCCCACTCCTCGCAGTGCCCAGTATTGGACGAATGTGAATTTTGTTGAATAAATTTCGTTTAATTTTACTTTAAAATGGAATATCAATGAGTTCCCATAGAATAGGTGACGGAAATTGCTTATTACGTTCTGTGGCATATTTGGTATGCAACATCGAGAAATTCGATTAAGAGTTATGAACTCAGTGATTAGGTTGTGATTAGGAATTGAGAAATGTTTAATGAATTTGTCATTGGTCATCTTATTGTTATAGACCGCCTATTCATAACTATAATTATAACTAGTAGATAATGAGCACAGATGGCGAGTATGCTAGTCATGTTGAACTGTATGCATTCAACAACTTTATCTAGATTGCAGATACTACATTTTGTGTAAATAGACAAAATGATTTCATAGAGCTTATAGATCATGATTCTGTAGTTACAATGGGTAATTTATTTTTCAACATTTTTTTTCTCTTAAGTATAACCCGTCAGTGCGGGGTAATTCAGCCAATATGATTTTTAATACATTGACACTTATTATTTTTATTTCACATTATGGAACAACCTACGTTAGTGTACGAAATCTTATTCACTATTATAACTAAACATAGTTAAGTTGTCAAAACAGAATTAAATATCTGAATGTGATTTCTCGAAGCTAAGAATACGCAATCGGTTTTTTACACCAAGACTCTTCAATATCGAAGCAAGATTCAAACGTATCATTTCAGCTTCGATATCGTTTTGTAACTCAATCATACCTTAACGGACATCTATATATATCTCATAAATTTCAATTTCGAATAAGTGTTTTGAATGATACATCAGATACTATCGTATTGAAACAATCATATTCTGGGAAATAATGATTATGTTTATCTTCAAATGTTTGTATATAGTGTAAAAGGTTTGTCTGGATCTCAACTGCGAGATCAAAGTATTTTTCGTTATTATCTAAGCTTCGGAAACAGGAAAAAGGTAGAGGTATCAACAATTTTGATTTAAAAAAGTTTGAATTACCCAAGTGCGACTGTATTTTTAAAACTTATTTTATCGTGGACCGTAGGTTGGGAACATCTGATATATACATTACATTTATTATAATAGATCTAATGATCTTATAGATATTATAGATAACATACTAGGTGTTAAAATATGAAATTATTTTCTTGGCCCTGTTGACTTTGTACATAATAGTGTTTAATATTGATCGGTAATAATATATTTATTGAACATTTTTTTTTTTGACGGATCCTATCTAGGTACTTTAGAGTATGCTTTATATTTTATAAGACACGAGAATTAGTTTTCTATTATTTGACATTATTGAGCAGCCTACGCGAATGTATGTTATCCTATTTACTTTCATGACTTATAAAATTGCCTATTTTTTACAGTTCCAATTACTAATATTGGATTTCTTGGTAAATATTTTAAACTGTTATATGTTTTATGGAATAGTGAAGAATTAAGCATTTTTGTAATATGTTGAAGCTCCAGAATTGCGATGATAATCTTTTAGTCTCTTTACCATTTTACTTATAATATATTGCTTATTATCATTTGAAACATTCATAACCAAAATGTATTAATTTGAATCAATTATATTATATTTATTATTTTTAATATGACGATGAGAGGATAAAAATTCGGACCACCGTACTCATATATTAAAAGAGTAAAATTAATTAATCAAATATTATACAAATATTATTTTATTTTAGGGGATAGATCTGATCTTCTACATTTCAACAGTATGTATAATAAACATATTAATAAAGAAAGAATTTAGTTAAGAATTGTTAGAAAAGCAATTGTTTTCCGAAAAGTAGATAAGAAAAATATTAAGTTAATTGGTTTACTATTATATAAAATTAAATCCCAAATCAACATGACACGGACCCACCCTTTTTCCCAAAGGTCCATAGGCTCAAGTGATATTTTTTCCGACAAAACAAAAAATTTATTTAAATATATGAATTACTCGTTGAATTCAAGCCATAGAATTCAGCAAGCAAATATGTCGGTAGTAATATCATGACCTCGAGTGATAAAATGTATCAATATCTGCAATCAACGAGCGATTATTTTACAAGCAGGAATAACTGAGTTTTAACGATTTTGAGAATTTGATAAAATTATAAAATTATTTAGAATTTCTTTTTTTCAGTTCGTAAATAATAATCTTCCGTAGTAAGGTTTCCAGGTTTATAGGCTTTCCGACAAAATACCAAAAATACTAATAAAAAAAAACCAATGAAAAAATACCATGAACCATTAAAATTTTCAATGTAGTATGTAAAAATTCTAATTATTTTTTAAACAAAATAAAGTAAAAACAGAAGATACACGTTTATCGAACTTCTACTCGTTGAATAAAAGTCATAGAATTCAGCAAGCAAATATGTCGGTACTGATTCTGAAATCATCACTCAGCCAGAACTGGATAACTGTAAAAAAGAAATTGTATTCTAAAGTTAGATGGAAAATACATCTTTTGGGGATAACTTGGAAGTTTATTGACAGGCATTAACCGTTGATTGATCATTAGTAGCAATAGCTGGAGTTGTACGATATATCAATACAATATGTGCTATTAATGAGCAATCATTTTACAATCAAGATTAACTAAGTTTTACCGATATTGAGAACTTTATAAAAGTATTAGTTCTTAAGAATTTTATTTTTTAATTTCATAAATTATAATCTTCGGTAATAAGGTCTCAAAGGCAAAATACCATTCGGAAAAATTACCGTGAACCAATCAACCTATCAATGTAGTATATCCCACACTATAAACATTCTTTAAACATAATTAGGTTAAGATTAGCAGATATATGTTTATCAACTTGAAATTATACTCTTAAATACGAAATTAATCAATTACACAAAAAAAATGTTAAATTCAACAACATTTAAAGTTTAATTACTGTCCTTCCTCAAACAGTTGGGCGAAATTCATAAATAACTTAAAATAAACCTATAGCCTCAAACTTTTTTACTATAGTATAACATATAATAATTTAAATTAGGAAGGATAAGCTAACTTCTACAATTTACAATTCTTCATAATTCTTAAATGCGAATAACATAACAAAAGTGTTTTTGAGGTTATTCAAATTCCATGTACTTTCGAACTTCAATGTTGTACTTGTATATTAGATGCGACGACCGGTCCATTTTATATTTTTACAAGTTTTTTTTTATACCATCTACAAGAAGAGATCAAATTTTTCCTCTGTTTATAATCTAGTCACTTTATTTATTTCAAAGAAATTAACAAAATTAATGATATTGTGGTATGATTGGATATTTTGAATACTTTTGAAAGCAAATCTTCATTCAAAACCATTTAGATTTGCAGAGAATCAAGAAATTATGTATACTTACTTAATAGTTTATAATATTTGTAATATATGATTTATTTTTCTGTTTAAGTGGGAATAGATACTGACGTTTGTAGTGAGTTTCATAAAGCAACTTAGATAATTATAATTTAGTATTACATTAGAATTTTCATAATGGAATGAATTTCATCTCTGGTGAAATAACGATAATTATACATACAGTGATCAGTTAATACTTAATAGGACGTGATATTCATAGTG
Source organism: Periphyllus acericola (assembly GCA_949715065.1). NCBI lineage: Eukaryota > Metazoa > Arthropoda > Insecta > Hemiptera > Aphididae > Periphyllus > Periphyllus acericola. The sequence continues at coordinate 27,100,671 of OX454268.1, forward strand.
TAATCTCTACAGATTGTAACGATTCGGGCTAAGTACAAGTGGTGCTTTTAATTGCGATCGAAAGTCCCGTGATCGTGATTGGGTCCATGTATTTGTAACTTTTAATCGATCCATTGTTGTTAACAATATATATATATATATATATATATATTTATATACTACTTCACACATAATATAATTTTCTTTTCTTTAAAATGAAAAAAACAGACCTTCTACTCTGAATTTACACTTAAGTATGGTCATAGATAAATAAGCCACGATCACCCGCCACTCGAAGCATTGGCTCACGGCTGTTGAAGGTGGCAGGTGTATTGCCGATTCATTTTGAAAAAAAAGGCCGTGATGGTTACGCGCCCAGTGGCTATAATAATTCAAGCCGTGTAATGTCTACATACTGTTATAGAAGATTCAATAAACTTTAACCAAACAAAATTCAAACTTTAATAGCGCGCACTAATTACGTAAAACCAAAGATATGCAAACACGGGAAATAGTTACATAACACGAATTATGATACGGCTTTTAAGACGATCACCACAGAAAATTATTATGATTTTTGTCTTTACAATATGAGACAATCGGTTCTTCATGCCTAAGAGTAACAGAATTACGAAAATTTATGAAAATTGATCAAATGCGTTGAAACACTACCTGAAACCTCTGTGCGAGCCTCTGATATCCTGTTACTCCCCATCTTAAAACCCCTGAATTTACGAAAAACGGCCGATAGGAGCGTGACGTTAGCGGTCTACTCTTCGTTGATAGTAATATAAATGTTTTTGTCTCGCAGAAAACTAATCTTTACGATTAAATTACTATTGTTTCACGTCCTCTTAGAATTATTATTAGAATTATTAAATCATCCGAACCTAAAAGTATACACAATTTAAACATGCTTTCGTAAAGTATTTAAAGAAATTTTTACTAAGAAATTCACCGAATAATTTTCATTGATAGATTGAAAAAACAATTTTACTCAAATATTAACATGATGCTTTAATGTATATTTCACTCCTCAAATAATTTTTTTGAAGAGTAAATATATTAGAACAATGTAATATTCGTATGGTGTACCTAGTGCTATATTTGTTGGAAAATGATAAATGTATAATTTGGTTTTTTTTAAATTGTTTTTTATTTATTAATGCAGCTATTGGTATGTAAACGTTTTGTTTTAAATATTTTATACCATTATGTCATAGTTCACGTTTGGTTCCAATGCATTTCCAGCTGTGGGAGTTTTGAAGGATTCCTAATTAATTATATTAATTTTTTTCACAGATCTAGGAGAGAAATACTTAAAATTTATGAGAGAAAATGAAACAATAAATAGTATGTTTCATGCTTAAAAATATTTGGTTCATATAACAAAATACATTAATATTCCAAAATATTTATAATTTACAATCGTGAACAAGCTCAGTCTTTGGGTTCCGAGTGTGTAAATTTAAAATTAAGTCAACAATATTTTTGGAAGCCAATACAGACAAATTTGTTTAACATACGAGTATATATAACATATAAAATACACAAGCGAAAAAATGTTGGTCCTTTCGACACTGAATATGAACGGTGTACAATGACATAAACACAGTAACAACTAAACCGTTGTATAATGTGAACGAAGCAAAATATTGTAGAAATACATAAAATATAATTATTTAATATAAAGTTGATATGTCCAATCCCTTTAACTCCCACATTTCCCCCTTAATTCTTCGTATAAAACAAATCACCTGCATACTTGACCAATCAAATTACTCAATTAAATTTCCATGGATAACTAGTCACATAGGCATAAATGGAAATGAGGTAGCCTATAGTCTAGCCAAATACACGTCAAATTTAATCTGTCCCTCTCTTAACCAACTTCCTCATTCTGATTTTATTCCGCTTATACGTTTCCACATAAAACACCATGGTCCACACAATGGTCAAATCTCCCAGCAGAATTTGCCGCCAAATATAAACATATTGTTCCTAATATTCCTCACAAAATCTGGTTCAACAATCTCCATCTATCTAGATCAACCATTGCACATTTCAATCGCCTACGTTCAGGCCACACACTCTTACCTGCCCATGCCTATAAATTGGACATAAATGATTCACCACTCAGCACATTACATCCAACAGAAAGTTTATGTGATTTATCACACATTCTTTTTGACTGTCCTTCCCTGCACATAAAACCCACTGATTTGTCTAAATTCCTTAAAGCCTTTTATACCTCACCAAACCTTTACTCTATTCTTAACTCAAATTCAGTAATAGTTATTTCTCAAATCATAGACTTTATGCAGGAAGCTTGCTTTAACATCTAATTAATTAATTAATTGTATCATTGAATTTTGTATTACCGCCATGTCTTATAATTGTCGAGCTATAATTGTATCTACGAAAAGCTCATAAAAAAAAAAAAAAATGATATGGTTATGCAATATTCGCATTGGTTTGAATGATTTCATTTTTTTTATAGTTTATATTGGCTTTATATACTCGTATTACAGCCGTAATTTTGATTTTCAGGTGATGGCATTACAAAATTTTGTGGATTCAGATTGGTTGAAGAATTTGGTGTTACTGCGTTCAAGATTAACCCATAAGTATAATAAGGTGAATTATACTGCTGTGTTGTTTGTTTCAATTTATAAACCAATTTGCTTCTGCAAACACGATTCTGAGTGAAAGTGGTCGGGATGTTTAGTCTATTATGCTTATATTATAGTCATTATTATAACTATTATAGTAAAATGACAATTTTTTAAACAGAAATGCTAAAGAATAAAGTGATAGTATTGATTGTCTTTTTATCTTTATTTAAAATACCGGTAAGTAGCTTTAAAATTGTTGAAATCTTTTGAATACCATTTGTTTAAAAATTGTATGTAAGCGTTTTGTAAAAATGTCAAGTCCCTCGGATTATTATATTTTTAGCTACGATAAAATGAATGATTTCGATTATTCGAAATCGCTGAAACACCCAAATACATCAAATTATAATTTTGTAATGTTTATAAACATATTTCCGATTCTGTGATAAATATTTTTTAGGTTCGCTGAAAATATCAGCTTCTCTAGTACAAAGAAAACTGTGTTCCTATTTTTTTTAGTTTAAAATCTTGATATTCAAATATTTAAAAACTTTTAACTTCATAAATAAAGCAGATGATTTTCATTGATTTCTCATCAGTTTTCCGTAGTTATTACCTCTCTATGCATAATCTTTGCAACATTTAGAATCGGAAACTTATACAACTAGTCATGATAGGATTACATTTTCAAAGAAAAATCGTGGTGACACAAACAAAAAATAAAATTTTAAAAACCATACTTTATGTTAAAACCATTACATTCCTCATTTCACTCAGAATCTAATATGTATAAAAGATGAATAATTCTAAATCGGTAGTTATTATTGCATTGATACAATAGATTATAATTTACATGACTTATTTTAATCTACATAATTATTTGTCTTATTTGGTTTACTAAATTACACGAAATAGACGTCTACGGCCTCGACTCCCACAGGACATTCTACCACAGACACGGAAAATGAAGAGCATTATCATTATCATTATTATTATATTAACATTATTCTTATTTATAAAATGTACAAACAACGTTGTAAAATGTAAAAAAAAATAGTTTTATTAGCACCAAATGGGGTGAATTATTTTTAAAACAATAAATGAAAAAAAAAATTACATGAATTTTCTTTTTTTTGTATGTTCAGAATTGCATCATAATGCTGCACTATCTATTGGTACATTGTTTTTCCGATTGAAGTTCATCATAATATATTATAAATATACTGTAGTTTGAAATTCTATTTTTTATCTAGTTACTTTATATTAAATAGGCACTACAGTACTATATAAGACATACAGTATTAACTCTGTACTTTTACATTATATAAGGAAAAATGTATAGCTCAATAAATATTTGGTGCTGTACATGTAATAGTTAATATTAAAAATATAATTATTAATATAACATTAAAATATATGGTTTATTTGTGAAAAATTATAATTTCAAAAACTAATTATCGTCTTTCACTAAGTCCTTTAATATTGAGATATATCATTCCCTTTTTTTTTTTTTGATCGAGAGAAAAATGATTTTAACATAGAAGATTGTAATGAGGTGACCATCATAAAATGTTAAACCACGTCGTGATACATTAACGGTACTATCGTAGATATAAATTAATTCAATAAAAGGTAGACTCTTTTCGGCACATGCACAGACAAGAAACATAAATATAAGGGTACCTTCACACCCAGGGCCTTTGTCGGCAAGGGACTCGGGATATATGAAAGCGGTGTCTTTCATAGCCACCGCCTACGTGACCGACAATGAGAGTCGGCACATTAAAAACAAACAAATAGATTTTCCCGTGATAATCGAACATGTTTCTTCTTCTTCATCAATTTCCTCAACTTCAAATGTCCAGATCAAGACTTATCCTAAATTAATGTTCTCTAAGGCCGATTGGCCCCTTTTTTCTTCTCACCTTGACTCACTCGTTGACTCATTTGTTTTCTCCGACTCTTCAATTGACAACTATTGTTCCTTTATTTCTCTCTTGAAATCTGCCACCAGCCTGGCTATCCCAACCAAACGTTCATCCTCCAATTTTCCCTCCACTTCACCCATATGGTGGAATCCTTCTTGTTCCGAGGCCATCAAAAATCGTTCCGCCGCTTTTAAAATATATAGAAATTCGGGTTCCTCGTGCGACTTTTTTTCCTTTCAAAACGCTTGCGCAAAGACCAAACGCATTCTTAAAACAGCAAAAAAAACCTCGTGGACCAATTTCTGCTCTACCCTCAATCACTCCACTTCTATTCAAGAATTATGGTCCACCGCAAAAAAGTACAAACGTTGCGTCAATCGGTCTGCCCCCTCCCTTAACGAAGAATGGTTCCCATCATTTTGTAATAAAGTATCTCCTGCATATGTTCCATCCTATCAAGAATCTTGCCCTCAGCCACTACCTATCCCAGTCAATTCTGATCCTCGTACTCACTTTCTCACCGCTCCTTTTAGCCTCAAGGAGCTGAACTCAGCGATATTTTCCCGTTCCTCGATCGCATCGGGTCTCGATGGCATTTCAGTAATAGTCCTCCAAAATATGTCCAATAACACCATCTCCTGTCTTTTACGTATCCTCAACGACCTTTGGGCGACGGGTGTTATCCCTGATTCCTGGAAACGATATCACGTCATTCCTATTCCTAAACCCAACACTTGTCCTACGGCATTCAGACCCATCGCTTTATCCTCCGCACTTTGTAAAATTGTTGAACATATCTTAAAAATACGCCTTGATTGGTTCTTAGAAAAAAACAAATTTATTCCTAATAATTTATTCGGCTTCCGACGCGGTATGGGTACAATGGAATGCTTGTCATCTCTCATAGGCCCGGTGTATGAGACTTTCTGCAACAAAGAATTTTTGTGTGCTGCTTTTGTCGATATCAAAGGAGCATTCGATTCGGTTCATATTCCTACACTAGTCTCTCACCTCGTTTCTCTTCAAATACCAAACTCTGTCTGTAACTTTATTTCCTTGCTATTCTCTCAGCGATCCCTCGAATTCTCTTCCCCTTCTGGCATCATCTCTAACAGTCTAACGTATAGAGGCCTACCTCAAGGTAGTTGCCTTAGTCCTCTGCTTTTTAATGTTTACATGGCTCACATTTGTTTGTCATTAGTCTCCCCGGACTTCAAAGTCCTTTTATACGCTGATGATATCGTCTTATTTTCTTCTGATAAATCTCTTGACAGATCCGTTAATATATTAAATAATGCCTTACAAACTCTCTCCACCAATCTATCTACTTCATTCTTTACTACAGCTCCCGAGAAGAGTAACTTCATGATTTTCACCCGGAAACGAATTACTACTTACCCTCATTTGGTGCTTGAAAATCAAACTGTTCTTCCATCCTCCTCCGTCACTTACTTAGGTCTAAAGCTCGATCCTAAATTGAGATGGGTCCCACATTTTCAGTACCTTAAAGGCGTACTCTCTCGCTGGTCCAACTTTCTTCGAGCTACTGCAGGCTCCAGTTGGGGTTCACATCCATCATGCCTTTTAAACATTTTTAACGCCGTCATTAAAGCGAAATCTGATTATGGTTCCTTTCTATTTGCCTCTGCCTCTCTTACTCATCGCAAACAAATTAACTCAATTTTAGCATCATGCCTTCGTACCATCATTGGATCCTTACACTCCTCCCCTCTAGCTAGCCTAGAGGTCGAATGTGCCTGTCCTCCGATTGAACTTAGAAGCCGTCGCCTAGCTGGTAAATTTTTACTTAAATGTCTATCTTCACCTAACCACTCTATATTTCAAATGTTTTCTTCCATCAAAACTTCTTGGTCTTATGTTTCCAAAACACTTCCCATCCTTGCCTCCGTTGCCTATTCATTCTCTTCATTTTCTCCAATCATCTACCGTTCGAACCACCGACTACAACTGTATGACTCCCCATACGCCGCTCTAATATTTGAGCCGGGGATCAATATCATTTCTAGTTTTCTTGGTCATTCCCCTAGCGAATTACACCGTTTACCTCATAGCTTAGTCGAATCCTTATTCAATGAATATATTCTTCTTAACTTTCCTAGCTCTCTTCTTGTTTTCACTGATGGATCAGTGTCTGCAAATTCAGCTGGGTTTTCCTTTTTTATTCCTACGCTCAATATTTCATTTTCTAATAAACTAAACTCTCTTGCTTCGTCTTTTACTACTGAATGTTACGCCATAATTAATTCCCTTCAATTTATTTTCTGTCTTAACTTCAACAATTTTCTGATCGTTTCTGATTCACAATCATGTCTACAGGCTATTTCCTCAGATTCGTTTAATTCATGTCTATCCCCTCTTATCCTCATCATCAAATCCTTGGTATACCATCTCAGCCTCGAAAATAAATTAATAAATTTCTTATGGGTCCCCAGTCATGTGGGTATCGCGGGAAACGAACGAGCTGATGATCTTGCTTTCTCTACTAAATTTCATAATAATATATCTACCTTTAAAATTCCTGCTTCCGACCTTCTCCCTATTCATCGAAAAATTCTAGACAACGCTTGGCAAAATAAATGGACCTCCTTACCGTCAAATTATGCCGCTTGGCACAGATATATCGCCCCCACCATCCCTAAATCTCCCTGGTTTAAAAATTTAAAGATTCCCAGACATTTAATAGTTTCATTCTCTCGCCTTCGAATCGGCCACAATTTACTCCCTCATCATTCCTTCAAACTCTCTCTCAACTCCTCTCCTCTATGTACCCGTCACCTCGATGAGTCTGTCTGCGACTTCGACCACATCATTTTTCATTGCCCCTCTCTCTCTCCTAGCAGACAACTTCTTTTTTCATTCCTATCCACCCTTGGTTATCCCACTCCCGATTCAAATCTTATCCTTAATTCTCGCTCCACTCTTATCATCAACTCCATCATTTCCTTCATAATTTCCGCTGGCTTCTTAATTTGATTTAATAATTGTTAATATTTTGTAAATTTATTGTATATAATAATTGTATTGCTGTAATGTCTCTGATAATGGCAAAATAAAAAAAAAAAAAAAAAAAAAAAAATAGATTTTCAAATGTGTCGCTATCGGTTTCGGGATGATTCGACCACCCTAAGGTCCCTTACCGACAGTGAGCGTTGGTGTGTGGAAGTATATATAAGGCCATGGAATGACGGGACACGGCGCCTTGGGCCTCTTTCTTTTCTCAAGCCAACGCCGTACGTCCAGGGCCGTCCCGAAGAAGGGGGGGGTCTAGGGGGTGTCCAACCCCCCCAAGTGTACAATATGTATATGTCAGTTGGCATATTGATACATTAAGTATTTGAGTTGGCATTCGGCAAATTTACTTTATACAATTTATAAATAATTTTTTAAATACTACAAAGTACAAATATGACGTCATAATAATTTATTATTATGCTGTAATTTATAATAATTATGAAGGTATATAAGTTAATTTTCCAATTACCAACTGTCCAACACAAATAATGTGTAAAATATGTTTACTGACTACTATGCATGTAACCTGTAGGTAACAGATAGTTGTCGAGCGAAGCGATAAACATTTTTTTGATTCGGAAAATTAATGTATCTCACCCCCCCTTATTATTTTGTTCGGGACGGCCCTGCGTACGTCGAGGCAGCGTTGGCCAGTTCGGAAGGCAGTCGGCTTATAAATTAACTTTTCGATATACGGTCTTGCCGTCGTGTGTGCACACGGGCTTGACTTCAAGTACAATTCTTGGACGTGATCACCTGACTGTCGAGGATAGGAAGTCTGTGCGAGTGCCGAATTGAATCTGCCATTCAGCTACTTCATACACGCAGTATTTTATTCACATCCTACGTCCGATTACAGATAAGGTAAGATTTTAGCATCACTACTTTTTGCAACACAATTGACCTGGTCCGCTCCGGATTCACGACCGAGCAACTCTCTCGTATTGTATTAACTCATTTAATAAATCGCCCTACGGGAGGCTCCTACTTCGTTATATTTTTGAGTTTTTACAAGATATACGATGAATTAATGATCTTTTACGGAGTTGTTACACGATTTGAAATAATTGAAACTAGAGAAACACAAAAAATGAAATCATTATATTAAATGACGGATTAAAATAAATTGGATGGGAGTGTCGTGGCCGAGTGGAATGGGCGGTCTTTCTCACTGCTCTGATGCATGGTCTCTGCAGGGACCACAGTCATATAGGAAGAAAACCCCACCAACTAGACACAACAAGACACGAGTTCCACTCTTGTATACCTCTATAGTCTATGTCTATGATACGACACTCCAAGCAGAGGTGCTAATGATCCTAGTTGCCAAAGCCCTCTAAAAAGAAAATTAATAAAATAAAAAAAAGAAGAATATTTTATCGTGATTACACATAAGCTATTTTGATTTCTAAAGTCTCATGTAGTCTACATAAGTCTAGTTAATTGCAATTTGTAGACAGGTTCGATTTTAACCGTGGCTTTATTATTTAATTGTGTATTTGATAGCTATACGGTCTCAAGTGCTTGGATTATTGTGTAATATTCTAATTAAAAAAAAACGGTCCGTCAAAATACAGAAACAAATGAGTGATTTTTCTTTAATGTTATCTTAAGAGGGCGCATCACACCCATTTTCGATATCAAAAAACTCATCTCACGGAAACTCGTCTCATTTGAGCTACACTAATTATACAAAAACCAAACTTCATCAATAAAAAGATGACAATATTATCCGTGTTTGTATGTTGGTTTTTTGCAATAGCATTAAAACACTCGTTTTAATTAGCTGTTGAAATATTGACTTTTTTCTTTATAAAAAAGCTTCATACAAACAGAACATTTATTGTTTACTATCCATACTTGCAACACTTCCAGTGTCAACTTCGTCAGCAGAACGTACTTTTTCAACTTTAAGACGATTAAAATCCTATTTGAGGAATAGCCGCAGTCAAGATCGTCTAATAGGTTTAGCTTCATTATCAGTCCACCGGAGTATCTCAATAAATATTGAAGAAATAATCAATATTTTTTCAGAATGCCAAGTTTGAATTTGTTTTATAATTTTTCATCAATTACTCGTATTTATACTATACAGTCTGTATACATTATAATATTATATTTTGTACTGTATAATATTAACATTAAAATAATAATATAATCATTTATTTTTAGTTCATGTATTAAAAATATTTAAACCCACCCCGAAAATTTATCCTGAATACGTGCTTGGTTTAAACAGTTAACGATTGGCAGAAATCGGTGAGGTGCACCACTGCAGGGGATCGCAGTTATTTCACCACGTTGACGTCAGAGGTTTGATTCGTTTTTTGACATCTGTAATAGATTATTATACAACATATGACGAATGTCACTGAGATGGAATTCGAATAATAAATAAACAATAAACACATGTTTTAGAGTATAATAATATAACAATGATCATTGATCATTTATATTCATACAAAGTAAATACTACTAATACTAATGCATGATACAATTTCAGAAATCAATAAAAATTAACATAGTGAACAATACTGCTGTAAATAAAAAAATACATACCTACAATATCTAAATATAATTTAAAATTTTAATTTTATTTATTTTCTCATATTGGGATGTGGTTGAATACAAATTAGTTTTTTTAAATATTTTACAAATTAATAGTTTATTATAAAATCAATGGTATTACTGTAGGTTATTTGGTAATCCCGACTTATACGAATTATAATTCGTTGTAAATTTACTGAAATCGTTTCTTAGTATCTACGGGTGTATTGTAATTTGTAGTAAGTTCAGTGTGCAACGTAAATACTGGAACATTTTAATTTTATTATTTAATATTATTTTAATTTTTATTATGTTACTAGCCGACCTGTCACAGCTTCGCCCGTGATTGGTTGTTTATTTTGCCTTCGGACCATGATATGTAGAATTTTTTATTCAAATATTATTGTTTAATGTGATCGGCAAGTAAATATAAAAAACGGTTAATGAAAACGGATTGAAATTTTTCTAGCGTTATAAATGATAAAAATAAATACAGATAAAAAAGAAATAATTTATGGTTGATAAAGAATTTGATTGAAGTTGATGAAGAAAAAAAAAGAATTAAAATAAGAATTTTATAAGACTTCTGAGTATATGATGTTTTTTGTTATATTTCCTGTTGAAATTAAAATCATAAGATGATTCGGGTCTCCAGTTCGAGAAAATGCCACGTATAATTGCCCATGTGAAAAGCACTCTGTACGAAAATCTACGCCAACGTACTTGAATGTTTGACCTTGTGCTTTGTTTATGGTAATGGCAAAATAAACTTTAACCGGGAATTGAAGCCGTTTGAAAGAAAACGGCATGTCAAAGGGAATCATGGGAATTCTTGGAATAAATGCAATTTCTCCTTTCGCTGGCCCTGTAAGAATTACGGCTTCTATAATATTATTTCGCAACGATTTTATTTGTAATCTTGTACCGTTACATAAGTTCGGTGGTTGAAGATTACGTAATAATGTAATTGGAGCACCAATTTTTAATTTTAGTTTATGAGGAGGAAATCCCGAAGGAGAAAGAGAATTGAGAAATTCTTGTGGATAATGAATAGCATCATCTGTTGATGTAACTGTATCAATAGATAGATATTCACGTGAGTGTCCATCGAATTTTAGAAGGATGATATCATTAATTTCTTCTGCTGTTACATTTCTTGGAGAGATAATAGCTCTTTCACATAACCACTGATAAGATTTATTGGACAGATTAAAAATGTCAGGATAAACTGTAGAAATCAACTCTTCCACGTTATTGACCACCCGTCCAATCGTGTGATTGACAGAAATGTAACCATTTTCATTTTCTAAAGTTCCATTTCCAATTTTCAACAACTGTGCTGGAAAAATATCGTCCCCTCCGCATAAATAAACTATCATGTTTGTTCGCAAATAAAGTTTTTCAACATAGTTCCATATAGGGGAAGATTTTAAGCAAGCATTAACGACATCAGCTAGAGTACCTTTAGGGATTACTGGTAAGGTTTGACGGAAATCACCAGCGAAAACAAATGTTATGCCACCCATAAACTTATTATTACACCTAAGATCTTTCAATGTTCGATCAATTGCTTCGATATGTGATCTGTGACTCATTGTACACTCATCCCACACAACGAATGAGGTTTCTTGAAGAATTTTTCCAAGAGGGCCATTTTTACGAATCGGACAAACGTATTCTGTATCAAATAATACATTTAACGGTAACTTGAAAGTCGAGTGAGCAGTTCTGCCGCCACTAAGGAGAGTTGCTGCTATACCAGATGAAGCTACTGCTAATGCAACTTTACCTGAGGATCTAATTTGAGCCAACAACAAATTAATAAGAATTAATAATTAAAGCTCTGTATGAGGTGATTATTTTCACGCAAAACTGTTTGCAATGATTCAATGAGACCTCTTTTTAAATTTGGAAATATCGAATAGATATTTGATCCGACTCTGACATAAAATATATTTGTAAAAATTTAGCATTATTTCCAAATTCGGGTAATAAACTACCTATTAAATGATGCACTTGACCCTGAATTTTAAAAGAGGGCATGAAGTTCCCTTCACTTATTTCGTTTGCTCCAAACGATGTCATTTGAAACAGAGTGTTATACCGTCTAGAATTATCAAAGAAATGTTTTGATAGAGGGTGAAAATTATCAATTAAACTTTTAATTAGGTCTGGAAGATCCTCAAATTGGTGTAAAACAACTTTACCGTCAGCGCAGCAAAGTCCATGGGTTTTATCTTTCCATTTTTTTGCATGGCACTTAGGACATAATATAGTCATTCGTCCAATTTGAAGCGCTTTAATATTTAAATAATCAATCTCGGATTGATAATTAAACGCTGATTTCATACTTAAAGCGTTACGTTGGTCCTGTGCAAGTGTTTGAGAACGTTCTGGTGAATTATCTTTTTGCCTTCTGTTATACATTCGAGTTGCATTGGCAGTTTTTCTGCCAATGCGTGCTCTTGGCGCTCTCGGCATGATGATGAATTGGCCACTTACCCGAAATTTAACTGTAATATCATGCCCAATATACCTTTATAAGAATAATCAAAAAGTAGGTGAAAAAACTAAGCACAAATTATGCTCGTAATGGGCGTATAACAAATAACCACACTCGACGCCTACCAAGCTCAGACTGAGCCCGTGATGCCACGTGCGGTGAGCTATGTGCTATTAATGCTAGATAATAGCGATTTACAATGTAGGTATATAAACACATAATAAAAATAGATATACTGACATATAAATATACATACTTGTAAATAATTGTTATTACCAATTGTAATTTGTAACTAATGGCAACAGTTGCCGGGTTGTTATAAAGATCAATAAAAAAAAAATTAGATAAAACACTATGTGTGGAAAAATGCGTATAAAAACTTTTATGAACTTTTTTTACTGACAAAAGTGTTACTAAAACCTTCAGCAAAGTGTCAGGTTTCAGCCAAATCGGTCCAGTAGTTTTCTCGGTTAGCGCGGTCGAAGAAAAACCCTTACAATGACCTGATAGACGACCCGACCCGACAGACGTTGTGCTGTCTTAATTATAAATATTGAATTTGAACTGGTATAATTAATAAAAAAGTGTTTATTATTCTAATGGTTTATGATATATAACATTCTTAGTTTTTTTTCTTACGTGTTTATAAATAGTTTTGTTGGTATTCCGCCATGAGAACAAACGACATATAACTGGCCATGTGAAAAACATGGATTTTCAAGATTGTTGCTGCAAACACTTAGCGACTGCCCTTGTGATTTATTTATCGACATTGCAAATGCTAGCCGCACTGGAAAATGCAACCGTTTAAAGTCGAATGTATATAAAAATATATAAATGTAGAAATATAGGATGATTTCACGTCGTAGAATAAAAGTATACTTTTCCAAAATATTAGATTGTTTGCAACTGACCTCTGTGCAAAATACTAATGAATTTATTGCTGTTGTGGAAACAACATTTGTTTAATACAGTTATTATATAATACGCGGTGGCCGGTGACTGTCCTTAGAATTTTGCCTTCTCCTTTGTTTTTTTCATCTGTGTTACCATGGTTACCCATAAGTATACCTATGAACGTTTGGAATTTCTCGCAATATATAGGTTTAGGCAATTTTTTAAATTTTTCTCTCCGTAAGAACCATCCTCGTACTTCAAGGAATATTATAAAAAAAGAATTAGCGAAATCGGTTCAGCTGCTCTCAAGATTTGCGCTTAGCAACACATTCAGCGATTCATTTTTATATTATAGATTACACGCACATCAACAATTCATCGTATGGTCAAATAGACTAAATTAATGCTCAAAAACATATAGCATAACACGTAATATCCTAAGGTTTCTTGCATTTAGAAGCGGTGTCCAACGCCAGTGACACACATTTCAACAGCTAATTAAAACGAGTGTTTTAATGCTATTGCAAAAAACCAACATACAAACACGGATAATATTGTCATCTTTTTATTGATGAAGTTTGGTTTTTGTATAATTAGTGTAGCTCAAATGAGACGAGTTTCCGTGAGATGAGTTTTTTGATATCGAAAATGGGTGTGATGCGCCCTCTTAAGATAACATTAAAGAAAAATCACTCATTTGTTTCTGTATTTTGACGGACCGTTTTTTTTTAATTAGAATATTACACAATAATCCAAGCACTTGAGACCGTATAGCTATCAAATACACAATTAAATAATAAAGCCACGGTTAAAATCGAACCTGTCTACAAATTGCAATTAACTAGACTTATGTAGACTACATGAGACTTTAGAAATCAAAATAGCTTATGTGTAATCACGATAAAATATTCTTCTTTTTTTTATTTTATTAATTTTCTTTTTAGAGGGCTTTGGCAACTAGGATCATTAGCACCTCTGCTTGGAGTGTCGTATCATAGACATAGACTATAGAGGTATACAAGAGTGGAACTCGTGTCTTGTTGTGTCTAGTTGGTGGGGTTTTCTTCCTATATGACTGTGGTCCCTGCAGAGACCATGCATCAGAGCAGTGAGAAAGACCGCCCATTCCACTCGGCCACGACACTCCCATCCAATTTATTTTAATCCGTCATTTAATATAATGATTTCATTTTTTGTGTTTCTCTAGTTTCAATTATTTCAAATCGTGTAACAACTCCGTAAAAGATCATTAATTCATCGTATATCTTGTAAAAACTCAAAAATATAACGAAGTAGGAGCCTCCCGTAGGGCGATTTATTAAATGAGTTAATACAATACGAGAGAGTTGCTCGGTCGTGAATCCGGAGCGGACCAGGTCAATTGTGTTGCAAAAAGTAGTGATGCTAAAATCTTACCTTATCTGTAATCGGACGTAGGATGTGAATAAAATACTGCGTGTATGAAGTAGCTGAATGGCAGATTCAATTCGGCACTCGCACAGACTTCCTATCCTCGACAGTCAGGTGATCACGTCCAAGAATTGTACTTGAAGTCAAGCCCGTGTGCACACACGACGGCAAGACCGTATATCGAAAAGTTAATTTATAAGCCGACTGCCTTCCGAACTGGCCAACGCTGCCTCGACGTACGCAGGGCCGTCCCGAACAAAATAATAAGGGGGGGGGGGGTGAGATACATTAATTTGCCGAATCAATAAAATGTTTATCGCTTCGCTCGACAACTATCTGCTACCTACAGGTTACATGCATAGTAGTCAGTAAACATATTTTACACATTATTTGTGTTGGACAGTTGGTAATTGGAAAATTAACTTATATACCTTCATAATTATTATAAATTACAGCATAATAATAAATTATTATGACATCATATTTGTACTTTGTAGTATTTAAAAAATTATTTATAAATTGTATAAAGTAAATTATAATTTGCCGAATGCCAACTCAAATACTTAATGTATCAATATGCCAACTGACATATACATATTGTACACTTGGGGGGGTTGGACACCCCCTAGTCCCCCCCTTCGGGACGGCCCTGGACGTACGGCGTTGACTTGAGAAAAGAAAGAGGCCCAAGGCGCCGTGTCCCGTCATTCCATGGCCTTATATATACTTCCACACATCAACAATGGCCCTGGGTGTGAAGGTACCCTTATATTTATATTTCTTGTCTGTGCATGTGCCGAAAAGAGTCTACCTTTTATTGAAGTAATTTATATCTACGATAGTACTGTTAATGTATCACGGCGTGGTTTAACATTTTATGATGGTCACCTCATTACAATCTTCTATGTTAAAATCATTTTTCTCTCGATCAAAAAAAAAAAAGGGAATGATATATCTCAATATTAAAGGACTTAGTGAAAGACGATAATTAGTTTTTGAAATTATAATTTTTCACAAATAAACCATATATTTTAATGTTATATTAATAATTATATTTTTAATATTAACTATTACATGTAAAGCACCAAATATTTATTGAGCTATACATTTTTCCTTATATAATGTAAAAGTACAGAGTTAATACTGTAAGTCTTATATAGTACTGTAGTGCCTATTTAATATAAAGTAACTAGATAAAAAATAGAATCTCAAACTACAGTATATTTATAATATATTATGATGAACTTCAATCGGAAAAACAATGTACCAATAGAGAGTGCAGCATTATGATGCAATTCTGAACATACAAATAAAAGAAAACTCATGTAATTTTTTTTTTCATTTATTGTTTTAAAAATAATTCACCCCATTTGGTGCTGTTAAAACTATTTTTTTTTACATTTTACAACGTTGTTTGTAAATTTTATAAATTAGAATAATGTTACTATACATGTTACTACTCTACTACACTACATGTTAGTTATAATAATGACTATAATATAAGCATAATAGACCAAACATCCCGACCACTTTCACTCAGAATCGTGTTTGCAGAAGCAAATTGGTTTATAAATTGAAACAAACAACACAGCAGTATAATTCACCTTATTCTACTTATGGGTTAATCTTGAACGCAGTAACACCGAATTCTTCAACCAATCTGAAACCACAAAATTTTGTAATGCCATCACCTGAAAATCAAAATTACGGCTGTAATATATAAAGCCAATATAAACTATAAAAAAAATGAAATCATTCAAACCAATACGAATATTGCATAACCATATCATTTTTTTTTTTTTTTTATGAGCTTTTCGTAGATACAATTATAGCTCGACAATTATTAGACACGGCGGTTATGCAAAATTCAATGATACAATTAATTAATTAATTAGATGTTAAAGCAAGCTTCCTGCATAAAGGCTATGATTTGAGAAATAACGATTACTGAATTTGAGTTAAGAATAGAGTAAAGGTTTGGTGAGGTATAAAAGGCTTTAAGGGATTTAGACAAATCAGTGGGTTTTATGTGCAGGGAAGGACAGTCAAAAAGAATGTGTGATAAATCACATAAACTTTCTGTTGGATGTAATGTGCTGAGTGGTGAATCATTTATGTCCAATTTATAGGCATGGGCAGGTAAGAGTGTGTGGCCTGAACGTAGGCGATTGAAATGTGCAATGGTTGATCTAGATAGATGGAGATTGTTGAACCAGATTTTGTGAGGAATATTAGGAACAATATGTTTATATTTGGCGGCAAATTCTGCTGGGATATTTGACCATTATGTGGACCATGGTGTTTTATGTGGAAACGTATAAGCGGAATAAAATCAGAATGAGGAAGTTGGTTAAGAGAGGGACAGATTAAATTTGACGTGTATTTGGCTAGACTATAGGCTACCTCATTTCCATTTATTCCTGTGTGACTAGTTATCCATAGAAATTTAATTGAGTAATTTGATTGGTCAAGTATGCAGGTGATTTGTTTTATACGAAGAATGAAGGGGGAAATGTGGGAGTTAAAGGGATTGGACATATCAACTTTATATTAAATAATTATATTTTATATATGTATTTCTACAATATTTTGCTTCGTTCACATTATACAACGGTTTAGTTGTTACTGTGTTTATGTCATTGTACACCGTTCATATTCAGTGTCGAAAGGACCAACATTTTTTCGCTTGTGTACTTTATATGTTATATATACTCGTATGTTAAACAAATTTGTCTGTATTGGCTTCCAAAAATATTGTTGGCCTAATTTTAAATTTACACACTCGGAACCCAAAGACTGAGCTTGTTCACGATTGTAAATTATAAATATTTTGGAATATTAATGTATTTTGTTATATGAACCAATATTTTTAAGCATAAAACATACTATTTATTGTTTTATTGTCTCTCATAAATTTTAAGTATTTCTCTCCTAGATCTGTGAAAAAAATTAATATAATTAATTAGGAATCCTTCAAAACTCCCACAGCTGGAAATGCATTGGAACCAAACGTGAACTCTGACATAATGGTATAAAATATTTAAAACAAAACGTTTACATACCAATACCTGCATTAATAAATAAAAAACAATTTTAAAAAAACCAAATTATACATTTATCATTTTCCAACAAATATAACACTAGATACACCATACGAATATTACATTGTTCTAATATATTTACTCTTCAAAAAAATTATTTGAGGAGTGAAATATACAATTAAAGCATCATGTTAATATTTGAGTAACATTGTTTTTTCAATCTATCAATGAAAATTAGTCGGTGAATTTCTTAGTAAAAATTTCTTTAAATACTTTACGAAAGCATGTTTAAATTGTGTATACTTTTAGGTTCGGATGATTTAATAATTCTAATAATAATTCTAAGAGGACGTGAAACAATAGTAATTTAATCGAAAAGATTAGTTTTCTGCGAGACAAAAACATTTATATTACTATCAACGAAGAGTAGACCGCTAACGTCACGCTCCTTCTTCTATAACAGTATGTAGACATTACACGGCTTGAATTATTATAGCCACTGGGCGCGTAACCATCACGGCCTTTTTTTTCAAAATGAATCGGCAATACACCTGCCACCTTCAACAGCCGTGAGCCAATGCTTCGAGTGGCGGGTGATCATGGCTTATTTATCTATGACCATACTTAAGTGTAAATTCAGAGTAGAAGGTCTTTTTTTTTCATTTTAAAGAGAAAAAAATTATATTATGTGTGAAGTAGTGTATAAAAATATATATTGTAAACAACAATAGATCGATTAAAAGTTACAAATCCATGGACACAATCACGAATACCGGACTTTCGATCGCATTTAAAAGCTCCACTTGTACTTAGCCCGAATCGTTCCGATCAGTAGAGAATACACTTTGAATATAACGTCCTATTAACTGATCACTGTATGTATAATGATCGTTATTTCACCAGAGATGAAATTCATTCCATTATGAAAATTCTAATGTAATACTAAAATATAATTATCTAAGTTGCTTTATGAAACTCACTACAAACGTCAGTATCTATTTCCACTTAAACAGAAAAATAAATCATATATTACAAATAATATAAACTATTAAGTAAGTATACATAATTTCTTGATTCTCTGCAAATCTAAATGGTTTTGAATGAAGATTTGCTTTCAAAAGTATTCAAAATATCCAATCATACCACAATATCATTAATTTTGTTAATTTCTTTGAAATAAATAAAGTGACTAGATTATAAACAGAGGAAAAATTTGATCTCTTCTTGTAGATGGTATAAAAAAAAACTTGTAAAAATATAAAATGGACCGGTCGTCGCATCTAATATACAAGTACAACATTGAAGTTCGAAAGTACAAGGAATTTGAATAACCTCGAAAACACTTTTGTTATGTTATTCGCATTTAAGAATTATGAAGAATTGGAAATTTTGTAGAAGTTAGCTTATCCTTCCTAATTTAAATTATTATATGTTATACTATAGTAAAAAAGTTTGAGGCTATAGGTTTATTTTAAGTTATTAATGAATTTCGCCCAACTTTTTGAGGAAGGACAGTAATTAAACTTTAAATGTTGTTGAATTTAACATTTTTTTTGTGTAATTGATTAATTTCGAATTTAAGAGTATAATTTCAAGTTGATAAACGTATATCTGCTAATCTTAACTTAATTATGTTTAAAGAATGTTTATAGTGTGGGATATACTACATTAATAAGTTGATTGGTTCACGGTATTATTTCCGAATGGTATATTGCCTTTGAGACCTTATGACCGAAGATTATAATTTATGAAATTAAAAAATAAAATTCTTAAGAACTAATACTCTTATAAAGTTCTCAATATCGGTAAAACTTAGGTAATCTTGATTGTAAAATGATTGCTCATTAATAGCACATATTGTATTGATATATCGTACAACTCCAGCTATTGTTACTAATGATCAATCAACGGTTAATGCCTGTCAATAAACTTCCAAGTTATCCCCAAAAGATGTATTTTCTATCTAACTTTAGAATACAATTATTTTTTTACAGTTATCCAGTTCTGGTTGAGTGATGATTTCAGAATCAGTACCGACATATTTGCTTGCTGAATTCTATGACTTTTATTCAACGAGTAGAAGTTTGATAAATTTTTGCTTTAAAAAATAATTAGAATTTTTGACATACTACATTGAAAATTTTAATGGTTCATAGTATTTTTTCATTGGTTTTTTTTTATTAGTATTTTTGGTATTTTGTCAGAAAGCCTATAAACCTGGAAACCTTACTACGGAAGATTATTATTTACGAACTGAAAAAAAGAAATTCTAAATAATTTTATAATTTTATCAAATTCTCAAAATCGTTAAAACTCAGTTATTCCTGCTTGTAAAATAATCGCTCGTTGATTGCAGATATTGAAACATTTTATCAATCGAGTTCATGATATTATTACCGACATATTTGCTTGCTGAATTCTATGGCTTGAATTCAACGAGTAATTCATATATTTAAATGAATTTTTTGTTTTTCGGAAAAAATATCACTTGAGCCTATGGATCTTTGGGAAAAAGGGTGGGTCCGTGCCATGTTGATTTGGGATTTAATTTTATATAATAGTAAACCAATTTGATGTTTTCAAAATTGTGAAAATATTATAAATATGATATTAACTTAATATTTTTCTTATCTACTTTTCGGAAAACAATTGCTTTTCTAACACTAAATTCTTTCTTTATTAATATGTTTATTATACATACTGTTGAAATATAGAAGATCAAATCTATCCCCTAAAATAAAATAATATTTATATAATATTTGATTAATTAATTTTACTCTTTTAATATATGAGTACGGTGGTCCGAATTTTTATCCTCTCATCGTCATATTAAAAATAATAAATATAATATAATTGATTCAAATTAATACATTTTGGTTATGAATGTTTCAAATGATAATAAGCAATATATTATAAGTAAAATGGTAAAGAGACTAAAAGATTATCATCGCAATTCTGGAGCTTCAACATATTACAAAAATGCTTAATTCTTCACTATTCCATAAAACATATAACAGTTTAAAATATTTACCAAGAAATCCAATATTAGTAATTGGAACTGTAAAAAATAGGCAATTTTATAAGTCATGAAAGTAAATAGGATAACATACATTCGCGTAGGCTGCTCAATAATGTCAAATAATAGAAAACTTATTCTCGTGTCTTATAAAATATAAAGCATACTCTAAAGTACCTAGATAGGATCCGTCAAAAAAAAAATGTTCAATAAATATATTATTACCGATCAATATTAAACACTATTATGTACAAAGTCAACAGGGCCAAGAAAATAATTTCATATTTTAACACCTAGTATGTTATCTATAATATCTATAAGATCATTAGATCTATTATAATAAATGTAATATGTATATAATAAATATAATAAATGTATATATCAGATGTTCCCAACCTACGGTCCACGATAAAATAAGATTTAAAAATACAGTCGCACATGGGTAATTCAAACTTTTTTAAATCAAAATTGTTGATACCTCTACCTTTTTCCTGTTTCCGAAGCTTAGATAATAACGAAAAATACTTTGATCTCGCAGTTGAGATCCAGACAAACCTTTTATACTATTTCACTATTCATTCAAAACACTTATTCGAATTTGAAATGTATGAGATATATATAGATGTCCGTTAAGGTATGATTGAGTTACAAAACGATATCGAAGCTGAAATGATACGTTTGAATCTTGCTTCGATATTGATGAGTCTTGGTGTAAAAAACCGATTGCGTATTCTTAGCTTCGAGAAATCACATTCAGATATTTAATTCTGTTTTGACAACTTAACTATTTTTAGTTATAATAGTGAATAAGATTTCGTACACTAACCTAGGTTGTTCCATAATGTGAAATAAAAATAAAAAGTGTCAATGTATTAAAAATCATATTGGCTGAATTACTCCGCACTGACGGGTTATACTTAAGAGAAAAAAAATGTTGAAAAATAAATTACCCTTTGTAACTACAGAATCATGATCTATAAGCTCTATGAAATCATTTTGTCTATTTACACAAAATGTAGTATCTGCAATCTAGATAAAGTTGTTGAATGCATACAATTCAACGTGACTAGCATACTCGCCATCTGTGCTCATTATCTACTAGTTATATTTATAGTTATGAATAGGCGGTCTTTAACAATAAGATGACCAATGACAAATTCATTAAACATTTCCCAATTCCTAATCACAACCTAATCACTGAGTTCATAACTCTTAATCGAATTTCTCGATGTTGCATACCAAATATGCCACGGAACGTAATAAGCAATTTCCGTCACCTATTCTATGGGAACTCATTGATATTCCATTTTAAAGTAAAACTAAACGAAATTTATTCAACAAAATTCATATTCGTCCAATACTGGGCACTGCGAGGAGTGGGCATTATGAACATGACGAGTGGCTAAAACGATTATAGGTAGAATCTTTAATAATTATATTTAACCGTGCGTAGTACCATTTGCTTACACACTTCAGGAATACTAAGTACTCGTATATACTAACACATTTTTGGAATTTTCTCATTATACAGCTCATCTGCATACCAAACACGAGCGTTCAAAAAATCAATGATATCAGTCCTGTAGAACTTTAGATAAGTATAACTGTCCAAATAAACCGCCATACGTTTTTATAATATATACTCGTATTAATATATGCTATAATGCCTATAACTTATCAGAATGTATATTATAATAAATTGGGAACACTGAGTATGGTAATCAATGGCTAAACATTTTTTTTTTAAATATACAAATCCTTATGTTATAAAGTATACAGTGTACTATTAAAATATGTTATATTACTATCGCAATAACAGAATCCAACAACGCAACCGTGACTATCAGTCAAAACTGAAAAATGTTAAATATGATTCAAGTTATAACTATGGGCTTGTTTACTGAAAATGTATTTTAAAGTCACTTTATTTAAACGATTATAGTTATAAAAAAATAAAATATCGTCTGAATTAATATAAAATTATAAATATCATTATATTTTTATACATAAGTGCAGTTCTACTAAGGATTTGTCCAAAGCACAACTCCACCATTTTAGGTAAAAAGTGAGATAACTACTATTACTGCTTACGGGTTCCACGACGGTGATTTTCCCGTTCACTGACACTCAGTTTACCAACGGAATTTTAAGATAAATTTTATATAAGATTATAATAAATTTAAAAAAGTTAAATGTGTCTATAAAATTTACCATAAAATATCATACTTTGTTTTTATTATTATTTTTTATACTTATATAATAAACGCACTGGGCAAGTAAATATTGACTGTGATATAAAATAAATATATTTGCCAATTGGAAATTTTTTTTAAAAAAAAAAAAACAAAACAAAAAAACAAAAAACCCGGCAAACAGAGTGTTGGCGAATCCGAGATATAACTATAATCTCTTTTGTGGGTTAATTTTTAAACAACAACTATTGGTTGTTATTTCAAATTAAGGTTTTTACCGATTTTAAAAAGAAGATAAATTATATTTAATTCATGTAATTACGTACTTTCACCTTCTTTCTTCAAAGAATTTGAAAAGTGTACAAATTTTAATAAAAGTGCTATCAAAAAATGTAAAATAATTAGTATCATCGATGAATACATTCATATTTAACTAGGTTCAACATAAAACATTATACATTCCTAACAAATGTCATGAATGAAATGCGTCTATAATTTATAAATTTTAAATTCTCTTAAACTCATTAGTATAAAGAAGCAAAAATTATAAGTGTCATATAAATTTAAAATAAAAGTGTACCTAAAAACACGGGATGTTGAAAACAAAAATAAAAACAAATTTATTTGAATATTACGTTTCTATTGGAATAAAATGTATGAGATTGTATTTGTATTTGTATATTTTGTATATGTATTTATTTTTGCAGTTAAAATAAATTTTACTCGAAGTATTGAACATTTATAAATATAACAACCAACTTAAAAAAGACCAATTAAGTAAATTATTAAAAGAATATTTCAAAATAAAGCAAATTAATTGTACAAACGATATTAAAATAAAAGAAAACGAAGAAAATTAAAAAACAAGGAACATTTTCAATTTTTTGTTACCAGTTGAATGTATTATTTTTTCATATTTTAATGAACTTATATATATATACAGAAATAAAAAAATATTTCCCATTTTAAAAGACTTGTAAAAATTACCATCATCCGGATATTCTATCGCTAACTCTATTATAATATGTGAACATAAAAAATATAAATTTGAATATACTCGTAATACTACATTTTATACATTCCCCAATAAATATAAATTCTATACGAGTATATAAAATTAAAATGAGAATCTTTGTAACGGTGTCATACAGTTTTCTTAAAATAATATAAATAATATAGCAGAACAGGGTTTGGGTATAAATACCAGAGCTAATTCATAACAAAGATCCTCATTATCATTTTTTTGTAAAGGTAATACAAATATAATATTTTATGTTATATATCTGTCCCTTCAATGCCTTGTTTTTATTGTAATAAATTATTTTCGTGCTAGTGTAGTGTGTATATATCTGTAGTTTGATGCAAGAATGGCGAATGTCAGATTTTTACGAAATAAAGGCAATTGGCCCAATGTTATTATTTTCCAAAAATT